>SNQJ01S0055437.1:44407-66750 GCA_010110895.2 Picea sitchensis
GAACGCATAGCATACGTATCCATTAGCACTTCCCCTCTCATACCTCCGGTGTCGATACCTTGTGGATCTTTTTATTATTAAACGTTAGTTGAAAGGAAATGAAAGGCAATTTACCAATCTTTATAATAATACAAAATAAATATATTCAAAGGAAAATTTCTCCAGCTTCTCTGCTTCAATTTAGATTTCTCTCCTTGGTGCTATTTCATTTACAATTTGAATTATATACAATATTAAAATTTGCACACACACACACACATTTCTTAATTTCTCCATTCCGAAATTTAAAATCCTATTTATAAATTCTCCATCCTCATGGTGTAAATGAGTAATTTTGTTCTTCATTGTGTTTTACCTCCTACCATAATTTAAGGAAGTTTTGTCTTCAGAAGAGAAATATCCCTCACAGTAAATTCTAAATCCCTACCATAATTTACAACCCACCACAAATTAAGGGATTCTTTCATAAATCGTAGGGAATGTAATGCCATACATAGATACACCATATGAAATGCCAAATTTTCCATATTCTTCAAAACACAACTTAATATAAATGTTTATAAATAACCAAATACAATTGATGAGATTTTGTAGTTTAATTCAATTAGGAAATTGCATATTTATTTCCTACTCTTTTCTTAATATCTATTAAAAAAAAAAAATCCTCCTTTCAAAATTTAGCCTATTCTCCTAAGGCCAAACAAAGATCTGATATCTCTCAATTTATGGTATCAAGGCTTTATGAGCTTAAGTTAAAACATTCTTAGGAAGAAATCAAACCTTTTCCCTTCCAGATGTTCTGTGATGACTCTATTTGTTCAATCTTCACCTCTAACACATAAAATGAATTGTAATTACTCAATCAACATTTTGTACTTATTCTAAGTCACAACATTCACTCACAACAATCATTTTTAAAACATAGGAAGTCAAAAACTGAGGTTATCAACCAAAATAAAATTCAACTGTAACATTCTCATAATTACACATAAATTTCTCAAGCTATATTTAACAGAAAAATTGAATTCACGCCACTTTAAAACACATTCTACAATATCTTTGAACTTAACCTTTGAAAAGATTACACAAAGATATACTTACCTAAAAGCTATAAGTGTTGGCAATCGCTGAAGGGTGTTCCACTTTCCACTCAACCATAGGCACAACTGCTCATGCTTTTTTCACAGCTGGCCACCCCCTAGCCATAGTATGATGCCATGAGAGAAATTTCTTCTTTTGATCACCAATCAACAAGGGATCAAGGTTACTCTCCTTCTCCCACAGGAACCTGACAACTGAATATTTAATCCACCAAGCAAGGGGGCCTGATGTGATTTCTCACTTAATCACTAAACGTTCTGCAACCTCATTTATCAGCTTGATTTGAAGACACTGCCAAGCAGCTCCTATACACATAATGATATATTTTCTCAGTTTTCCTCAAAACCAGAGGAGCTTCACACACTCTTCTTTGGATGTTGGTCCCCAGACCTATTCATGTGCATCCCTCTCTCTCTACCTACAAATTTCCTCTTTTTCTTTCCTTATACAAAAATATTTCATGGGTCAAATCCCCCAATTCATGGGTCAGATCATAAACTTCCATATGGGTACTCTTCTCATTCTCTCATTGATTTTTGAGGAGGACCAACCAACCACCAGCTTGACTAGTAAATGAATTTTTCTGGGGTAGAGGACAATTCTGGGTTTTAACATTTTTAATTTAGCATATTACTTCCTAGAAAGGGTAATCTCAACCAGTAATGGTTCCCCTCAGCATTCCCTCTCATGGAAAAATAATATGTATAGGAAACACCTTCAACAATTATTCAATAATTTTCATTTTATTTAATAACAAAAAAAATCACTTTACCTTCTTTAGCAAAGGTTCATCATTTCCTAAAATCCACACATAATAGATCTGTCCACAGTATTTTAACAATATTATAATTATATTTACAGGCTGGGGGAAATAGGGGCATTATAGTCTAGTCCTTGAAACATTTTTTTTCTCATCCTTTTACATGGAAATTGACCTATAAGTGCCAATTATTCCATTTCCATAATGTCATTTCGCCTGTTCTTTGCACCCAAATTCAATCTGACATGGTCTTGCAATTTTTAATACACTTGTATCTTGTGCGTTTCTTCTCATATTCTAGAAACCATGACCCTAAAAATCTCCAATAAATCCTACATTTGTTTTAACTTATTTTCTTTTGACTGGGCTACAGTAAGGGAATTCAAATTTTTTGTAAGAATCAATAGAAGGAATAGTGATACTATGTCCATCATGTTATTGAAAGTTAAATCCCTATCTATAGCATCCCAAGCCCCAACTTGGTCTATGCCACATAAAAAAATTTACTCTATGATACCATTTAATTACTTAAATGCTCTGCATATAAATGTGAATGCATTTCTAATAGTATATAATCTTAAGCATAATTAAAAAAGAAAATACACATAAAAAATAATAGATAAATAATCACACATTAATTAAAACAAACACATAATAGAAACTTGTATTTTGTAAATAAGTCACCAATTGTGTGAAGACATCAAACTTTCCTCCCAACCATAGACTTTGTTGCTCATAAACTATTAGTAGCATGTCACCCCCGAGATAAGGCTAGAAACTCCACCATGGAAGGATTCCTAATCCAAAATAAGGTTTATCAGTAGTAAAAATGATCAGACTAAGGTGTCAATTCCAACAACCAGCCTACAACCTCTTATTTCTCGTAGCATGTCCCACCCCAATAATTGTTCCCATTCTTTTCTCAACAGTCCTTCAACTTCCCCACTTCACTTTTGGGGCTTCAACAACATGTCGAACATGAAGACTCGGAGCTATGTAGCTGCAGCTTGACACCAAGGAAAAATTCCCAATAGTTCTCTCACCTGTAGAGAATGCTCATGAGTCTGACACTCTGCTTCTTTAGGATACAAAGAGGCCTAACAACCTTCTTCTTCTTCTCAAATTACCCAGTTTACTTCTTACCATCAACTTCCAAGCCTTTCCAAAGTACATGTATTGTTGATGGATGGAAAATTGTACGTATGGAAAGAATGAGTGAGTGAATGACGGAAAAATGTACTAAATCCCGCAAATATATTTGCATGTTCCCAAATTGACACTTTTCATGTTGGGAAATACTTGGACCCCCACATGGTGATACATTCCCCACACTTAGAAACTTAGGATACATAAATGTCCCATACTTTAGACTTTAGGAAATATTATTATAATATTTTTTTGGCTTAATCCCTCTTGGCTTAGCCCCTCTTCCTAGACCTTTAGCCCCCTTTCCCTTCTATTGGAGTTCTATCCCCCCATAATATTTTGTTTGGATTGTCTAAAATAGTGATGTATTTTTATTAATATCCGAGTGTGATTTCATATTACAATGATAGGCTCACTATTATTTTAGCATCCAGGCTCTCCCGCTTATAATCACACAGGTTCTCTAGCCTCAAAACACATATACAAAGGCACATTGGACCAACGTATCCTTGCTCACCTGCCTATATGTACATTTACAATGGGGGTTTGGCCTAAGGGTATTACATTCCCCTCCCTCTTATTTATGCATTGTCCTTAGTGCATTATATACACATGTATAATTGAAATCTTCAAAAATATTAAAAAAGATGCGGGTACTCTTTTTGCATGGCATCTTCATACTCCCAGGTTGCATCTTGAGGATATTAATAGGTCAAATATACCTTTACCAGACCGATTCCTCGATTCCATAGAAGCTTGAATTTTCGATCCAATATGCACATCGACTGTAGTCTAAAGTTTCATTCTTGCTCCACCTTAATCACATTCCAATCAATTACATGATTAGCATCAGGTACATACTTTTTAAACAAATACACATGGAATACACTGTGAATGCACATGGATGCATGTAGTGAAAGCATGTATGCAACATGACCAATCCTCTCTAGGATTTCAAAGGGTCCACAATATCTCACTGCCATCTTTTCATAGTTCCCTAACTTTATGGAAATTATCTTGGCCTTCAATTTTAAGAACACATGGTCGCCCACTTTTAACTCTCTGTGAGTTTTTCCTTTATCCGCACAAAGTTTCTTCCTATCTTGGGAAACCATTAAGTTTTGCTTTATTTTCACCATATTTTCCTCCATTTCCCTGAGCAATTCTTGCCCAACCACTACTTTGTTTGTTGGGTTATCCAATCTCACTGGTCTATTGCACTTTCTACCATATAATGCCTCAAATGGTCTCATATTTGAAGATGCATGATACCCATTATTATAATAAAATTCAACCAAATGTAGATAATCTTCCCATTTTGATCGTTTATCCATTACATACATCCTCAACATATCCGCAATCACTTTATTGACCCTCTCTATTTTCCCATCTGATTATGGATAATATGTTGTACCAAAGTTTAGATAAATCCCAAATCCTTTGAACAATCCCTTCCAAAAGTTTGATGTGAACTTGGAATCTCTGTTAGAAACAATTTCCTTAGCCATAGCATGAATCCTGGCAATTTCCCTCATATAAATATCTTCAATATTAGATGCCTTATCAGTTAGATTCACTAGAATAAATGAGCATATTTAGTAAGCTTATCCACCACCACCATGATGGAATCATGTTTCTTGGTTGTATGAAATCAATTGTCACCATTTCCCATTTCCACTCTAGAATGGGAAATGGATGTAACAAACCAACTAGATGTCTATTCTCGGCCTTGAACTTTTAACTTTCAAGACATCTAGCTATATAATCAACCACCTCTTTCTTCATACCTGTCCAAATATATTGACGTTTGACAAGCGTAATAGTGTTTTGGTAGCCTGGGTGCCTAGCATAAGGCACATTATACATTTCTTTTAGCACCATATTTTTCAACTCCTATGAATTATGTACATATTATCTACCTTTGTAATTGAGGATTCCATCCTCCCTTAGCTCATAAGCTTCAATTCTCTATTGATTATTTCCTTGATGTAATTTTTCCCTTGTTTCCATATAGTGTTGATCTGATTTTGTAGATTCCAAAATTATTTCTTTCAAATTAGATATGTACATGCTAATGGATGTAGCATGCATCTCATGCACCCTCCTGCTAAGTGCATCAACCACCTTGTTCTCTTCCCCTTTGATATTTTTTATATCAAAGTCATACTCATTGAGGAATTCCAATCATCTACTTTTCCTAGCATTCAAAGTATATTTCACACTACTATGGTTTGTCCTCAACTCAAATCTTCTTCCCACGAGGTAGTGCCTTCGCTTCTTCAAGGCATGCACTATGGTTGCCAATTCTAGATCATGAATGACATAGTGTCTCTCAAGATATTTTAACTTCCTTGATTTGTAACATACCAGATGCCCATTCTAACTAAGTATTCCTCCTAGCCCTTCCTTGCAAACATCTATGTATACGAGAAAATATTCATTTGGGTCAACATTGAACAATCCTGAACATTGGTGCACTTGTCGTTCGAAGTCTTTGATACCCAACTTGGTGCGCAAGGCATGGAAGGTATTGGTGAACTCCAGAACTGTTTGGCCACTCTCTTGCCACAGTGTGGTCCATCTCATGTACTGGTCCTCATAGTTGCCAACAGGGTAATAATGTTCCTTTGTCGCATCCACAAAAAATCTCAAGTGGGCTTGGCCCCATATATTCCAGACTCCTCTGTGGAAATTTTCTCCCAGTAAATTTTCCACAAATGTTTGACATGGGTGAGAGATTTAAGGAGTGCGAAAGTGATCTTTTCCCTGTCAGAAAAATTATGAACAAAGAAATAACCTTCCAACAAATTTAACCATTTATCTAGGGCATCCGCATCTATCTGACCTTCAAATACGGGAACATCAAAATTAACCTGTACCTTGAAAGGAGAGGTTCTTCCAAATTGGTTGTTTGATGAATATGCACCTGTTTCTATCGGTAGGCATTGAAGGATGTGGGAAAAATTCTCCATCATTTCGTCCCTTTGTCGCGTGAGAGCTTGCTCAAGCAACAGATTGATGGAATCGTCTGCTCCGTCACTTTTATTTTCTTCCATCATGGAGGGTTTATTGGGCGTGAAAGAGTGATTGTATTCAAGAGAGACAAGCTCGAGACCCAACTTGCTATACTCGGACCTCGTCGAGGACATGCAATGAAAAATGATCAAGAGCAGCCTGCTCTGATACGATTGATCCAGATTATTTTCGGCATGAAATGAGAGTGGAGATATAATAAAGGAATGCACACAGATATCGTTGATATCCAATAATATAACATAAATGTATCATAGATTAAACCATAAACATCGAAGTACAGTAATACATGATTTCTATTAATGAAAGAAATGTATAAAGACTGTAAAAACACACAGTGAAATACTCACTAGAATGGTGGCATCTTATCTTTGAGAAGAGATGTGACGGCTACTCGCATTTGCAAGAAGTTGATTACAATGAGGCTCTAAAGGCCTTTTTACAATAAATAGGAATGCCAAAAACCCTAGACATTCAAAAACCTAACCCTAGGAGATGAAGCGACAAAATTCATGTGGGCCCCGTTTGGGTAAGTTAGTACATCAACTTCCCAGGGTCGTAACTTTTGCATACGATCTCCATTTTAGGCGCATGATAGCCTGTTGGAAAGGTGTCGTTGAGGAGATTCATTTTGGAGGAAATTTCATATGTCTCCCCATTTTCCCAAATACATCGTTTAGGGCCTCAAAATGGCCCTGGAAGTTAAAAACTGCTAAAAATAGTAAATTACCAAAATTGTCAAAAACCTGTTTTGAGCTAGTTGGAAAAGGTGGGTGGCCACCGATATCTGCCTGGATCAATCCTCCCTCCTTAGTAATAAATGGTCTCCATTGCGTTGAGTGCCCAGGGGAGAGGAAAAAATGTTTGCTAAATCTAAATCTTGGTCATGAGTTCCTTGCCTTGCTGGAGACGTCGCGTTGCTCAGTTTGTGGAAGTCTATCATGAAACTGTTGAGGCTAAGGTTGTTCAACAAGTCGAGCTACATGAGAGGACAGTGTGAAGAAGGAATCTGTGTGCTTTTCTGCAACCTTTTCGACCTGC
Source organism: Picea sitchensis (assembly GCA_010110895.2). Classification (NCBI taxonomy): domain Eukaryota; kingdom Viridiplantae; phylum Streptophyta; class Pinopsida; order Pinales; family Pinaceae; genus Picea; species Picea sitchensis. Next base: position 51,489 of record SNQJ01S0055437.1, read on the forward strand.
TTCTGTTGGATAAAATGTTCTTGGGACGAGGTTGTAGTGGTTGCAGTGTCCTTCTATTCCCTTTCTGAACAAATTGTGAAGAAGCTGAATTTTGCAGTATGAGATACTACCTTGCAGCACTATTTAGGTGGAACAATAGTCAGAACTACCTCTAGTATTCTGTAGACATGACCCCCTAGAGAAACAATGACACTGCGGGGTCGAGACTCATAAACAACATGGCATCTCCACATATATGGTTGGCCCAAGACAAAATAAAAGACATCCAGTGGGGAAACATCACATAATACCTCATCCTTGAAGGTTTGGATGTCATATGAAAATCGGCACTGCTCACTGACATGAAGATCTCATCCTTGGCGAAGCCACCCGATGTTGTATGGTTGCAGGTGTGGTGTTGTCGACAATTCCAATTGTTTGATGACCTCTGATGAGATGAGTTTATTTTGGCTTTCACTATCAACAATAAAATGTAGCAGGGTCCCCTTCACCCACATCTGTGAATGAAAAAAGTGCTCCCCCTCTTCAGGATCTATTAGTTCTTCTGGTTGAATTGTTGTGGTTGCAACAATAGTAGTGGGGTCTACATCAATGATCTGTCCTTTACCAGTATTTTTAAAATCAGATTCTGAATCAGGGTCGGCTCCTTGTCTTTGATCTCGACCACCAATGACTATTTTGAGAAACATTCAATGGTGTTGTAATAGGGGATTTTATGGAAATCACACCAATTTCTGGTGTCCTTTGTCTTCCCGTGACCCTTGTTTTCCTATGGCTTGGACTGGTTTTCGGGAGACTGTTGTTAGGGTCATCTTTGTCATACTTTGGTTGTTGCGGATTTGCAAACTCGAAATCTTATTTGTTCTGGTGCTTAAATTTATACTCGATTTTAACAACATATCAATAAGCAGCACCAAGTGATGAGATATCTAGAAAATCCATTTCGGTTTGGATGTATCTATGTAGAGCCCCACAGTATTTCAGAACCAAATGTCGTTCAGAGTCTTTGATACCCATCTTGTTGTGCAAGGTATGGAATGTTGGTGTTGGAGCATGATTATCTTTCTGATTCATAGGTCCTTGCTTTCAATCGTGTTTATACCCCATGAAGACTTTACACCCCAGAAGTATGTACACTCTTCCATGTGAGGGAATGCAGAGGGGAGGTACCCCCTCTACTGGGTCTGGGGGGTTCGGGGGCGAAGCCCCCGAAGGAAAAATTGCCTTGTAAATGTATATTTTAATTTCATTGTAAATTTGGACCATTCATTATAAGGTCGCAGATCTAACAGTAGAAATTATGTTAGGGTTTTTTTACCTAGAAGGCAACCCTCTGTTATGAGGGAAATTCATTGTGGCTATGCATTATGGCGAGTATTGTATTCTCAGAGAGGATATTGTGAGAGAAAGAAGAGGAATTTACAATGGGTTTTGTTGTAGGTTGTATCCCTTTATTTTTTGGATAATAATAAAGGAAGGACCAGGTAATTTCTCTGGTGGACATAGCCCACACTGGGTGAACCACGTAAATCTGTGTCTCTATTGTATTGTGTATCTTCTATGTTTTATTTTCGCATTTGTTTTATTTTATTGCTCCGCGGTCATGTTTTTCTAACATGGAAGGTATTAGTGAACTCCAGAACTTCTTGGCCCCTCTCTTGCCACACTGTGGTCCATCTCATTTACTATTCCTCATAGTTGCTAACAGGGTAATATTGTTCCTTTAGCGCATCCACAAAAAAATCTCAAATGGGCTTGGCCCCATATATTCTAGAATCCTCTATGGAAATTTTCTCCCAATAAGTTTCCTACCAATGTTTGACACAGGGGAGAGCTTTAAGGAGTGTGAAAGTGATCTTTTCCCTGTCGAAAAAATTATGAACAAAGAAATAACCTTCAAATACCTTCAAATACGAGAATATCAAAATTAACCTGTACCTTGAAAGGAGAGGTGTTTTCAAAGTGGTTGTTTGATGAAGATGTCCCTGTTGCTATCCTAGGGTGTTGAAGGATGTGGGAAAAATTATGCATCATTTCATCCCTATGTCGCGTGAGAGCTTGCTCAAGCAACAGATTAATAGAATCGTTTGCTCCGTAGTTTTACTTTTCTTCCTCCATGGAGGGTTTATTGGGCATGCAAGAGTGATTGTCTTCAAGAGAGACAAGTTCAAGACCCAACTTGCTATAGTCTGACCTCGTCAGGGACATGCACTGAAAAATGATCAAGAGCAGCCTGCTCTGATACCACTAATCTGGATTATTTTCAGCACAAAATGAGAGCGGAGATATAATAAATAAATACACAAAGATATCGTGGATATCCAATAATATAACAGAAATGTATCAGAGATGCAACCGTAAACACAGAAGTACATTAATACACGATTTCTATTAATGAAAGAAATGTACAGAGACTGTAAAAATATGAAGTGAAAGACTTTCTAGAATGGTGGCAACTTATCTCTGAGAAGAGATGTGATGGCTACTCGCATTCGTAAGAAGATGATTACAATGAGGCTCTGAAGGCATTTTTACAATAAACAGGAATGCCAAAAACCTAACCGTAGGAGATGAAGCGCCAAAAGTCATGTGGGCCCCATTTGGGTAAGTTAGTACATCAACTTCCCGACGTTGTAACTTTTGCATACGATCTCTGGTTTAGGCTCATGATAACCGATTGGAAAGGTATCATCGAGGAGATTAATTTTGGAGGAAATATCAAAGGAACTTTCATATTGCTCCACGTTTTCCCAAAAACGTCGTTTAGGGCCTCAAAATGGCCTCGAAAGTTAAAAACTGCTAAAAATAGTAAATTACCAAAATTGCCAGAAAATTGTTTTGAGCCAGTTGGAAAAGGTGGGTGGCCACCAATATCCACCTGGATCAATCCTCTCTCCTTAGGAAGTAATGGTATCCATTGCATTGAGTGCCCAGGGGAGAGGACAAAATGTTTATTGAATCTGAATCTTGGTGAGCTGCTTGCCTTGCTGGAGACGTCGCGTTGCTCAGTTTGTGGAAGTTTGTCACGAACCTATTGAGGCTAACATTGTTCAACAAGTCAAGCTACACGAGAGGACGGTGTGCAGAAGGAATCTGTGCGCTTTGCTGTAACCTTGTCAACCTACTTCTATTGCATAAAAGGTGCTTGGGGCGAGGCTATAGTGGTTGCAGTGTCCTTCTGTTCCCCTTTTGAACAAATTGTGAAGAAGTTGAGTTTTGTAGTATGAGATACTACCTTGCGGCACTATTTAGGTGGAACAATAGTCGGAACTACCTATGGTATTCTGTAGAGATGACCCCCTAGAGAAACAATGACACTGTGGGGTCGAGACTCATAAAAAGCATGGTGTCTCCACATATATGGCTAGCCCAAGAGAACATCACGGACATCTAGTGGAGAAACATCACATAATGCCTCATCCTTGAAGGGTTGGATGTTGTATGACAATCGACACTATTGGCTGACACGAAGATATCATCCTTGGCGAAGCCACCCGATGTTGTATGGCTATGGGTGTGGTGTTGTCGACAATCCCAACTTTTGACAACCTCTACTGAGATGAGGTTCTTATAGCTTCCGCTATCAACAATTAAATGTAGTGGGGTTCCCTTCACCCACATCTGTGAATGAAAAAGGTGCTCCCCCTCTTCAGGATATGTTGGTTCTTATGGTTGAATTGTTGCAGTCGCGACAATAGAAGTGGGGTCTGTGTCAATGATCTGTCCTTTACCAGTATTTTCAGAATCAGATTCTGAAGCAGGGTTTGGCTCCTTGTCTTTGATCTCAGCCACCAATGACTTTTTTTAGTGACATTCATTGGTGTTGTGCCAGGGGATTTTGTGGAAATCACACCATTTTTCGGTGTCCTTCTTTGTCATCATGTGACCCTTCTTTTCCTGTGGCTTGGACTGGTTTTTGGGAGACTGTTTGTTAGGGACGTCTTTGTCATACTTTGGTTGTTGCGGATTTGCATACCCGAACTCCCATTTGTTCTGGTGCTTAAATTTTTTCTCGATTTTAACAACATATCGATAAACAACACCAAGTGATGAGATATCCAGAAAATCCATTTCAGTTTGGTTGTATTTGTGTAGAGCCCCACGGTATTTCAGAACCAAATTTCATTCAGAGTCTTTGATACCCAGCTTGGTATGGAAGGTATTGGTGAACTCTGGAACTGCTTGACCTCTCTCTTTCCGCAGTGTGGTCCATCTCATGTACTAGTCCTCATAGTTGCCAACAGGGTAATATTGTTCATTTACTGCATCCACAAAAAAATCCCAAGTGGGATTGACCCCATATATTCCAGACTCCTCTGTGGAAATTTTCTCCCAGTAAGTTTACCAATGTTTGGCACGTGGGAGAGATTTAAGGAGCGTGAAGGTGATATTTTATCTTTCGAAAAAATTATGAACAGAGAAATAACCTTCTAACAAATTTAACCATTTGTCTAGGGCATCCACATCTATCTGACCTTCAAATACAGGAATATCAAAATTAGCATGTACCTTGAAAGAAGAGGTGTTTCCAAAGTGGTTGTTTTATTAATATGTGTTTGTTTCTATCGGCAAGCATTCAAGTATGTGGGAAAAATTCTCCATCATTTCGTCCCTCTGTCGCGTGAGAGCTTGGTCAAGCAACAGATTGATAGAATCATCTACTCAGTCGTTTTTCTTTTCTTCCACCATGGAGGGTTTATTGGGTGTGCGAGAGCGATTGTCTTCAAGAGATACAAGATCGAGACCCAACTTTATATACTCGGACCTCATCGGGGACATGCACTGAAAAATGATCAAGAGAAGCCTGCTCGGATACCACTGATCCGAATTATTTTCAGCACGAAATGAGAGCGGAGATATAATAAATAAATGCACAGAGATATCGTGGATATCCAATAATATAACAGAAATGTCTGAGAGATGCAACCATAAACACATAAGTACAATAATACATGATTTCTATTAATGAAATAAATGTACAAAAACTGTAAAAATACAAAGTGAAAGACTCGCTAGAATGGTGGTCGCTTATCTCTGAAAAGAGATGTGACGGATACTCGCATTCACAAAATATGATTACAACGAGGCTCTGAAGGCATTTTTACAATAAACAGGAATGCCAAAAACATAACCGTAGCAGATGAAGCGCCAAAAGTCATGTGGGCCCCATTTGGGTAAGTTAGTACATCAACTTCTCGTGGTCGTAACTTTTGCATACGATCTCCATTTTAGGCGCATGATAGTCTGTTGGAAAGGTATCGTCGAGGAGATTCTTTTTGGATGAAATATCGAAGGAACTTCCATAGCTCTCCCCGTTTTCCCAAAAACGTCGTTTAGGGCCTCAAAATGGCCTTGGAAGTTAAAAACTGTTAAAAATAGTAAATTACCAAAATTGCCAGAAAATTGTTTTGAGCTAGTTGGAAAAGGTGGGTGGCAACCGATATCCACCTGGATCATTGGCGCTGCTCCATGCACCAAATGAATAGAGAAATCAATATCTCTTTTTCGTGGAAACCCCAATATTTCTTTTAATACATCTTCAAACTCTTTTAGGATAGTATAGTGTTCAATATTTGGCACTTTATCCTTAGTTTCCTCTTCCATATGCGCTTCAAATATTTGACATCCACCTGGATCATTGGGGTTGTTTGATGCACCAAATGAATAGAGAAATAAATATCTCTTTTTCATGGCAACCCTGGTATTTCTCTTAATACATCTTCAAACTCTTTTAGGATAGGATAGTCTTCAATATTTGGCACTTTATCCTTAGTTTCCTCTTCCATATGCGCTTCAAATATTTGAAATCCTTTCATGAAGCTTCTTTTCAGTAGAAAGGTTGAAATTTCTCTGATAGATACTGCCCTTGGAATACTTTGAACTTTCCTCAAGTGCCCTTCTTCATCCAAGAAAGTAAATGCCTTTTTGTAACAATCTGTGAAAACATGATGTATGTCCAACCAATCCATACCAATGAGGCAGTCATATGAGCCCAAAAGTATGATATGCACATCTTCCTTTGTTCTCAACCCATTCATGTCCCTTGGACATTCCTTAACAAACTCATTAATTCTTCTTTTAGCTCCCATAGCTAACCAAACCAACCAATATTTTCCAAGTTTTCTTCTTGGAAAATGAAATATTTCCACCATATTAGAATCTATATAAATATGACTAGCTCGTGAATCAATCAAAATAACAATATGTTGGTCATTAATATTACCTTCCACTTCAACCATGTGAGATTGAAACTCAACTTGTTTTTTGTACAGGGTTGCATAGATCCTTGGCATGCTTCTTCCCATGTCCTCGATTGTATCATCCTGTTGTACATTGTGAACAATCCTCACTTTTTCACCTCTATGTGGGAAATATATGTACATGTGATCTCCCTCACAACCCCAACATTTCATAGGTTTCTTCCTTAGTCTCTTCCCCAAAGTTTCTGTCATTTTGGGCTCATTTTGAATTGGTTGTCCCTGAGAATTATTTCTTAAAAATGGTGGTGTGTTCCCCTTCTTCCTCTACTCCATATTTCGTTTCTTCTTTTCTCTCCAAGCCTTTTAGAAATTTGGTCTTTCTCTATGTTGATCATAGAGACATTTGTCTCTCCTTATTGCTTCATCCATTTTTTTGGGATCATCATACTGTATCTTGTCACTGAATATTGATGACAACCTACCCAGGAACCTTTGAATCTTGAGTTATTCATCCTTGATGAAGTCAAAAAACTTTACCAGCTCTAAAAATATTCTTTCATACTCATCCATGGTCAAACTCCCAAGCTTAAGTTAAAATAACTCCTTCATATTTCTATCATAATAATGGTTGGTCAAGTATTTATTTTGAAAGTACTTCTTGAACCGCTTCCAAGTGAATTTATTCTCATCAATGTGTGGTACTTGAACAATTTGGTCCCACCACGTGGATGCTTTTCCCTTCAGTTGATAAATGTAAATTCTTCCTTTTTCCCGTGAGGAGTAATTATGTAACTGAAAGCATTTTCTCATTCCTAACAATCAAGTCTCTACATTATCATCCTTCGTTTGCTCACATTCAAAAGTAGAAGGTTTGATCTTATTCATTTCTCCTTGTAGTTCATCTACTCGATACCTTCTTCTATGATTTATGACAGGAGATGGACATGACCTATCATATGCTCTTCTAACTGAATGTCTTAGTGAGTGATGGTGATGCTTGTCCACACTTCTAGACTCTCTCTTTTTTTCATGAGATCTGTGGCTCTTTGACTTGCTTGAGTCTGTCTCCTTATCCACTTTCTTCTCTATTATGTCCAAGATTTGAAAAAACCTAATGTTGATGCCATCTTGCTACTCTTTGGATTTCATAAGCCTCTCATCATCATCCTTATAGCTTTGAACATCTATTTGGACACTCTTTATAGTTTCCACCAAATTCATGCTTTCCTCCTTTCCTTCTCCATGCCTATTTGAATTTGTCTCTGCATTACCCATGCTGACACAAAACCCCCTGACTTCATCTTCATGGCTAAAATTCCTAAATGCATATTCCATGCTTCTTGTCTCTTTGTTGATTCAGATTTGTTTCCCTCATCTCTGAAAAATGTGTAGGGAATAGGATATGTTAGACTATAATAATTTTAACAAATCTATCAATTCATGCACCATTATGCCCTTTAAATACATCATAATTAGTCTTTATTATTTCTTGTGAATTTGACTGTCCAATTCACATTTTTGGGTAATTATATGGACTTATCTATCCAATACCTTTCCAATGACTGCTTTTTTTTCTCAATTCTGAGTCTTGAGCATAACGTTATGGCCATTTGTTCAATACTCATTTACTTCTCTGGTACACTCTTCAACCAGGTGCACTTTTTAGCTATGCTAATGCATATTTTTACTTGCTCCTTTGGAATTTTGATAGGATCTCAATTGGATTCTTTTATGACCATATATTGGACAATATTACCAAGTTTCACCTTCATCCAAGCTCTAGCCTTCTATTTACAACCTGCTAAAGTGTTAGGTCCATTAATATTTTTATCCATGAATGCTACAAGGGCCTTCTACGCCCTCCTGTGCACTTTTGGGCACTCAGAAACTTAATTCAACTCCATGGATGTCTTTTGTGGCTCAATATACTTATTCAATCTTCCCTTTTTCCCAATCTGGCCTCTGAGTAGGAATTTATGGCCTCCGGAGTAAACTGGTACCCAAAATTTTACCTTGCATTGTTTAGCCTGTAACTCCCTCATACAAGCTTGGTTTTGCAAACAATTTAGCTCATTGGAAATCTCTCTTAGAGATATTTTATTTAGGATGCAAATAATGTGTGTATTTCATACAAAACTTACAAAATAAAAAAATAGAAGTCATAAACACATTGTTTAGGGCCTAAACAATGCCCTATAGTATTAGGACCTGGAAAACATTGTAATTTTATGACAAAATTCATTATCTTCTGATCATTTTAGTTCACTGGGATGTTGACATGGCACTCTGGGTCCACCTTACACCCCTTGAGTGATGCCATGTCAGTCTCTATCCACCCTAGCCTACCTCATCAACCCCTTACACCTTTTATCTTTCTCTTTCCCCTTAATTTTTCTTTCCCCTACCTCCACTAGCACACACATTACTTTATTTTTCGGGCCCACAACCCTTGATTTCCTATGTGGCGCATTTCCATTGGGTCACGGGGATGGGTGGGCCCCATCCCACATCCATTATCCATGAACATGTGAAATTGTTAGCCTTTTAGCTCAAGAGGTACTCTGGCCATTGTCTTGTATGCGGATGTAACCATATGTTGACACTACTAGGCACTTAAACTTCTATTGGTTTTTTATAAAGTTGTTATAAAATGATTCTTTTATTAAAGTGACTTTTTAATTAAGTGTACCTTATAATATTAAAGTGACTTTATTTCATAAAGTGCACTTATGTAACAAAATGAAATGTACTTTAATATTTTAAGTGATTTATTTTGGAGGAAATGAATCATGGTCCTTGATCTTGTAAAGGAAAGATTAGATCTTGGCCTTTGGATTTAGGGTTAGGGAAGGTGAAAAGACACTTGGGAGGTAAAAGGTCATCTTCAGATTTTATAAAAGAATGCATTGGGTAGTGTGCAAGATATATTGAGGAGGATATTGAGAGAGATTTTCTGAGTAAGCTTGAGAGAGGAAAGAGGGCGCATTTCCCAAGAGATGTTGGGCACAAATCCCAATGAGAAATTTTTGTTTTGTGAGTGTTGTAATTTACTTTTGTGAGGGAGTTCATACTGTATGGATCCATACAGTCTATACAACAACAAAGAAGGCACAAAAATCGAGGCAAGTATGGACACAAAAATCGATGGATCTTTGGATATTTGTTGTTGAAGGATAGTCCATACAACAACATATTGGCTTGGATTTCGAGGTGCTATTTTTTTTCTAGATGAGCCATACAGCAGTACAAAATTGGTACGTTTTTCGAGGAAGATATTTTTGGGTCAGTTTTGGCTGCTGTAAGTGGATTTCTCTTGCTAGAAATAGTATTTATTGTTGTTGATATGTACTTTCTTGAAGTTGAATAATAGATATCTCTCTCTCATTGGGTTTCCCCGCATTGGGGTTTTACCTGACATTTGCCTAAATTTATGTGTTATTCATGGTTGAATGAATGTTGTTCATTGTGTTTATTCCTCTACTAAATTGCTTAGTAAATTGTATTTTTGCATATGGTAATTTTTGAATGTGAGTGTATACATATTAGAGTTCATTGATGATAGTTATCTCTAGGTTGCTAAGTGTATGAAAAATGATTAGCTTGTTGATTTTGTCATTACATTTCTACAAAAATTTCACGCCACTTAGATCTAAGGGTGTAGATTTGGGCGTCGATCAATAGTCATGATCATGGTCAATGACCATTTTTTCATTTTGCCCCCCCAAACCTAATAACCATTAACAAAAGGGGGGGGGTCCACAATTAAATACCACTAGTTTCCTCATGATGGTGTGTCAGCTCCTGATGTATTGAACCCCCCCTTTTGGTTTGCAAAACCACAAGGGGAGCCCCCCACAATCAATGTTATGGGGTCTGGTGGAACCATGTTTGCCACTATAACCCCACGTTATTTCCAACTATCGCCCTGTCACCTACCAATATGTACCTATCATCATGGCCTTGATACTATGGAAATACATATCACCTCTCTGCCATGTCAGCTGACACGTGGCCCCCACATCATGCTGACGTCACCGTACGAAAAACTACTCAAAGTTTTCCAAATTTTCCATTTTTTTTTTCCAAAATTCCCAATAATGCATAATTTTGAAATTCCTTCTTTGGGCCACCATTGAAGATGTTTATTTAGCTTTGTATAACCAAATTCGTCCATGTGATCATTAATTTAACATATTCATATGAAATTCAACTTACACATGTCGAAATCTCCCCAAATTACACTGTAGAAATTGGGGCTTTTTCCCAATTTCTCCCAATTGCTTCCAATAATGTCATGGCTACATTGTAATTCCCATACTTTTTTCCATTTACAAGACCAAAAGTTCCCAATTAGAGATTGAAATTGAATATTTTTAACTCTTGGGCTTAATTGTTTCAAACTACCCATGAAATTTCCTCAATTTCAAGCTGGGCTATGCCACATAAAATTTGTGAATCTATGATACCATTTATTACTTAAATTCTTTGGATATGAACATAAATGTATTTCTAACATTATATAATCTTAAGCATAATTAAAGCAATAAATACCCATAATAGAAAATAGATATATAAGCACACATAAATTAAAACAAACACATAATAGACACTTATATTTTGTAAATAAGTCACCAATTGTGTGCATACCTCATAATTTCCTCCCATCCATAGACTTTGTTTCTCATAAATTCTCAGCAACAGGTCACCCCCAAGATGAGGCTAGAAACTCCACAAGGGAAGGATTCCTAAACTAGACTAAGGTCTATCAACAACATAAGTGTTCATACTAAGGTGCCAGTTCCATCAACTAGCCTACAAACTCTCATTCCCCACAGTGTGTCCCACCCCAAAAAGTGTGCCCCTTCTCTACTCAATAGTCCTTCGACTGCCCCACTTCCATTTCAGGGCTTCAACAACAGACTAGAAAGAAAGTCTCAAAACTCTATAGCTGCAACATAGCACCAAGGAACAATTCCCAACAATTCTCTTACTTAGAGAGAATGTTCACGAGCCTAAAAAACCCGCTTCTTCAAGATACACACAGGCCTGACAACCTACTTCTTCTGCTTAGACTACTCAATTAATGATTACAATCAGTTTCCAAAGCTTTCCCAAGTACAGGTATGGTTTATGGATGGTCGAGTGTATGTATGGAAACAATGAGTGAGTGAATGATGTAAAAATGTACTAAATCCCCCAAATATATTTGCATGTTCCCAACTTGACACTTATCATGTTGGGAACTACTTGGGCCCCCACATGGTGATATGTTCCCCACACTTAGAAACTTAGGATAATAAATATCCCATACTATAGACTTTAGGAAATATTATTATAATGTTTCCATGGATTAAGCCTCTCTTCCTAGACCTTTAGCCCCCTTTCCCCTATAGTGGAGTTCTATCCCCCCATACTCTTTCTTTCTGGTTGGTTTGCAACATTGATGTATTTTTATTAATATATGTGTGTGATCACATATTACAATGATAAGCTCACTCGTTTTAACGTCCAAGCTCTCCAACCTATAATCAAACAGGTGTTATGGCCTCAAAACACATATACAAAGGCATGTCGGCCCAAAATATCCTAGATCACCAACCTATATGTACATTTGCAATTAGGGTTCGACCTAGGGGTATTACACTACCCTTGGTTATCCTAAAGTTTCATTCCTAAGGATCTATGTGATTTGTTCCAATGTACTTTGCAGGTATTGTGCCTACCTTGAATTAAAGAGTCTTAAGAGAGTCATCATATAGTCCCATCACCCCTTCCTCCATTTGATCCTTTACCCTAGCACCTTGTCTATATAGTTCTTGATCCATATCACCAATTATATCCATCGTTTCCTCCTCCAGTGAGTGTGACTCCAAGTGAAACATCCTCCCTAAATATAATGATTTATCAGGTGGGTTGAAAAGGTAAGTTTGTCCAAATCTATTGACCCTCCAACAAGTTATATGAATAATCCAAATATTCATCCTCCATGCTAAACACAGTTTCGACTTTATAGCTTAATAGCTTCCTTCTCATCACCAGTCTTGACCTTGTGTTAACCCTAGTACATGCCTACGGAAACCATTCAATCCATCGACCATATTTCATCAATTTTAATCCCATGAAACCATTGGTTGTTGTTTCCTCTTGAAGAATTTTATTTATTTTATTAGCTTATTCTTTACCTTTCCCTTTGATCTATGTCTACTATACTTCAGGGTCATAGTGGTTCAAAATCTACACATGAAAAAATTCAACATGGAGAAACAAATGTCCAATTTCTAGTGAATCTTTATGTCATGGATGCTTCTGTGTGTGCCCTTCCTCTCAAACTTTGTGCACTATTAGGGATTTCCCTCAACAATAAATTCTTTTTGGAGATTGCCATGAATGCTTCCTAAATAGTCCATGCGATTACCATTAGAAATAGGTTATGGTTTACCAATGGAAACTTCGATTGGGGTATGCAATGAGTCTCTTTCCGGTGGGGATATTTTTGCTAGGATTTCTTCTCTTTGTGCCTAAACCTATACACACAAACATATATTAAATCTTAGGTCATTTTCCCTGTAAATCCAAACTTGAATTAAATTGTGAGATCACTCCATTGAACCTTTAAAATTTGACATTGGAGTGTCCTTGGATAAATTAAGATTGCTTTTCCACCGGAATGTCCATGTAGGTAGCCATTATGTGACTATCCAACTATATCATATATGGTCCTTTATCTTCTCAATTTTACGGATCTGAATTCGTGATGTGCTTTGGAAATGATGTGACCAACATTTATGGAACTACCTTGGGCATATCCTTTAGAGGCTTAACGTTGAAGATGGGTTTGTTTGTAGGTTGGAGATCTCATTCATTAGATCTCAATTTAAAAATATTTGTTACAATATGAACCTTCTTAATCTTTTAACTTATGAAAACCATGATGATATATGAATGCTTTTCTTAAATCTTTTGGGGGGCATATATAAAATTCTATTGCAAACCAAGTAATTTTTTACCTTTTTTAAGTTCAATAAATCAATGTTGGTCTCAACATTAATAATCATTATCGTGATCATCATCAATTTAATACACACAATAATATATTAATAATCAAATATTATTATCTCATAATCTAAATAAGTGTCAAATTCAAATCTTATTTTAAATGGAACCTTAGTGACCTTTAACACTTTAGTCATTAACCCTAACTTATTGAGGTTAGTAATTTGGTTGTTAACCTAATAATAAGTTAAAACACAATTTGTCAATAACATAGAAGCTAAGATACATGATATTCTAGATAACAATATGCACTGCAATGAATTATTTTAAAGACACAATTCTAAAGAGAAACATTCTCTTTTAGTCAAACAAACAAATATCAACAAAACATGTACTCAGATCAACTATGAAAAATCAAAACAATAACATATTTAACTTAAAAGTGATTGAAAAATTCACCAAATCCTAATTAGTAATAATCTAAGTGCATGCAAGGTAACATTCTAAACAACTTGCTTGTTTTAAGTAAATAATGGAATATGCACCAATCTTTAAATAATGGAATATGCACCAATCTTTATGAGATGTACAAGCCTCAATTACTTATCTATAAAGTCAATTAATATGCACCAATGTACACGCCTCAATTACTTATCAATTCAGTACAACTAAATTATAGTAGTTAACAAATTTATCATGAGAATCCATAGTACCATTCATTCCTCTACCACTTCCTTGCATGCAAATATACTGAAATTCATTCCTCTACCACTTCGTTGCATGCAAATATACTGAAATTCATTCATAACATTGCAAAGTTTTTTTTAAATGGTTAACGTAAGTCTTTCGAAATTCTAGAGTGAAAAGTATTATATAAATATTAGGTATTTGTTTAAAAGAATAAAAAAAAAAAAATTATATTATTTTGAGATTTATTTGGTTATTACTTGGATTAAAAATGTTTTTTAATTAATTTTTATATTTGAAAAATGTTCATTTTATTTAAAATATGATATATATTTAATTTATTTTGAGCTAAATTTCATATAACTTTAAAAATAGATTATTATTATTATTTAACTTATTTTATAATTATATTTCAAAATTACATAATACACACATATTTCATATATTATATTTAAATTTTTAATAATTACTTATATTATGGAGATTAAATTTTGTATATTTATGAATAAAATATTAAAAAGAGATAACATAATGTAACAATATTTTAAACATAAAAATAATCATTAATATTAAGATATGTAGTAATTTTGTTTTGGTGAAATGGTTTTTTTTTTCAAAATATTGTTTATTTTAACTTATTAATATAAAAAAAAAATTATAATAACTCTTTAAATTGTGATATGTGTTTCAAATTTTATTGGTTTATAATATTGTAGTTTAATTTATTTTTATTTTTATTTTTTTTTATTTTTTTTAGTTTAATTTTATCTAATTTAATGAAAAATTGTTGAATCTGTAAATTTGAATGGTTAAATCTGTATAATTTGAGTGCCTATCAACAAACTCAATCCATTTATATATTCAAAAATGTAATTTAGATATAAGTTTTGCTTCTTTAATCATTATAATATCATAATTATAATAATATTAATAATAAAATGCTCCTGCTAGGATGTGAATGTCCACCTCAAAGTTTTCTTGCAGAAATGAATTAAATTATACACAAACGGAGCCAAGTACAAACTTGATAGTTTGCCCAGAAGCCTTGCTAGTCCTAATTCATCCCGACAGTTTACACAAACGACTCATTATTAATTGAGTTCTAAGTATTTTTATCGCTTTTGGATTTGCATCATATCACACTTGAATACCTTGTAGAATTTCAATCATCATTTAGATATTTGGAAAAAGCAGGCTGTGTCGACCCTACTCTCACTGGTATAGTCATCAATCTTATTCTTTATGCCAATGATATCGTTCTTATGGCAAGGAGTCCCCATGATCTTGAAAACCAACTAAGAATCCTCAAGGATTTTTGCTCCAATATGGGTATGACTATTAATACTGATAAGACTAAGGTCATGATTATTAAATCCAATAAG
>SNQJ01S0055438.1:0-23882 GCA_010110895.2 Picea sitchensis
GAATATCATTGAATATCTATTTTGTGAAAGGTTATTTGGGAAGGTATTATTGATAGAGAAAAAGTGCGGCAAGAAAAGTGCGGCAGAAAAAGTGCAGCAAGAAAAGTGTGGCAGGAAAAGTGCAGCAAGAAAAGTGCAGCAGAAAAAGTGCGGCAAGAAAAGCACAGCAAGAAAAATGCGGCAGAAAAAACGCAGCAGAAAAAGTGCGGCAGAAAAATCGCGGCAATGGATTCGCAGCAGCAAAACCGCGGCAACAGAACGTTGCAAGAAGAAAAAAAGGGTATGTGTTTCATATGTGTAGTGTTGAATTTATGAATCAAGTTGAGGGTTTGTCTTGTAAATATGTCTGATGCCCTCTTGGGAGTTTATGGCTTGTTGTAGAGTTGATCTGAGGAAAATCTACTGAATTTTAGTATTGGTTCATGTTTGAGGACTTTTGGTTGAGGTACATGTTGGGTACATGGTTGAGACAAGTATTTGATGAGTTGGAACATACATGAGGTGTATAGTTGGGCACTTGTTAGTAGTATTTTTGACACATGGTTTATGGATGATGTAGCATACTTGTCTTGGTATATTATTAGAAGAACACATTGATCTTGGTGATGATTATGAGTTGTTGTGATATGCTTGGTTGATTCACATCTTGTTGTTATTGTGCATATGGTTGAGAGGTGTCTTGGTGATTGATCTTGGTGAGTAGATCTTATTTAGTTGATAAGTTTTATGATACTGGTTGTTTTGATAGGTTGTTTGGACAGGTAATTTGTATAGGTTTGGTGCATGGTTGATGCACTTGTTTATGGTACGGGTTCAGGTACATGTTGGCATAGGTTATTGGTACACGTTGTTACAAGTTGTTTGGTGCAGGTTTACAGCAGTATATCTCAAAGTGATAGTGTGATAGTGGTTCCATCATTATACTTGTATTTCAAGGAGGTTGGATGGGGCAAGGACAAGTGGTCGTAGCCACCTTCCGATTGTAGCCGGAGAACATAGGGGGTTGTAGCCTCCTTCTAGTTGTATCCAGAGAATTGGGGAGTTGGAGCTTCCCTCAGGTTGTAGCCTGAGAAACTAGGGGGTTGGAGCCTCCTTCCAATTGCAGTTGGAAAACAAAGGAAGTTGGTGCTTCCAATGAATGTAATTATTAAAGACATATAACAAAAAGAATTATGTGGTTTTCTCCCACTTTGGGTTTCCACGTAAAAAAAAGGGTGTACTATGTATGTGTATGATTGTTCATTTGTTCATTGTTTATTTACTCTACAAATATTGGATGATAATGCTACATTGATATAACACTTGCATTTTGTGGTTAAAAAGGATTGAATTGCTCTATTATTGATTCACCCCCTCCTCTCAGTAATCCAACAATTGGTATCAGAGCAGGTTCCTTCAGGAAACAGTTTAACCACTGGAAGGAGCTCATGGATTATTTTGAGAATGGAGTACCAATGTTTAATGGTCATAATGGTTTAAACTGTGAGATGTGGAGCAGAAGGATGGAAGTATTTTTACAAGAACATGGACATTATATTTGGCTATCGGTTGTTACAGGATATGATAGTTCAAAAAGGGAAAAGACTGTAGCCAAGAAGAAATTGAAGAAGAATAACCAAATAGAAATGGATTTTATCTGGGAAGGATTACCTAATCCAGTAAGAGAAAATATTGGTAAATGTTCATCAGCCAAAGAACTTTGGGATAATTTACATGACATATATTCTTCACCCATCACAAATTCATAAAATGCTAAAGAAGATGTAGATAAATATCAAGAAGAATTATGTTCACCATGTCAAACAGATTAAGAAGATGAAGAGTACATAATTACCAGAGGTATGTTGTTTTTTTTTAATTGTGAAAAACATGGACATCTTGAAATAGAATGCCATGAAGGAAATGAGACAAAAAAACTAATTGAAAAGAAAGACAATTATGATGCTGAATTGATTAGTGCTTTAGATGAATTAAGAGAAGAAAACAAGTCACTCAAGAAAGAATTGATGAAACAAAAGGAAAGGGTTCACATTTTTGAAGAATCCTAACAGGTCATCGAGAACTTAAGAACTCAGATAGAAGAAGCCAGAAAGATCGAATAAAATATTGAATATCAAAAGCAGTATTTGGAAGCCAACATATAAGCACAGAAGGAAGAAACAAAAATGAGAGAGAATATATTGACAGATCATCTTAAGCAAATAACTAATGATCTAAACCAACTTGAGGCAGAGTTTGGTCAAGAAGAGAAATGACTTGAAGAAGAAATAATCACATTAAAAATTCAGCTTGAAGAAGCGAAAAGAACATAAGAAGTCATGAAGTCTCAGATAATGAAGAAATAAAAATAGGTTGAGAAGCTTGAAGAAGAAGTTGTCAGATTGAGAAGTAAAATCGTCAAGCTCAACAAGAATGTTGAAGAGACAGAAATATCCACATCAGTTATAGAGAATGAAGAGAAGCACTCTAGGTTGCTAGAAAAGAAGAATGAAGAAAATAAAAATACTTATGCAGAAGTACTCAAAGGAAGGAATCATGGTCAACCAAGATCCAAGAAAATTATTGAAGATACATCTTCAAGAAGACCATCCATGTTCAAGCCACAAAGAAGATTCAATCATGATCATGATCAATCAAGGAAAAAATTCAGAAGGACTACGCCACAAAGAAGATCATTCACTCCTAGGTATGAAAAATTATTTTATGGTCATTGTTTCTACTGTACTAACTTTGGACACAAGTTTTCAGATTGCAGGGATTATAAAATAAATGTTCAAGCAAGAAATGCCTATGTGTCCCCACGTAACATTGAATGTTACAAATGTCATAACTATGGAAACATAACCAGTGATTGTAGAATCATGATCGATACTTCCATGAAAGAGAACACTGATATCGGATGTAAGAAAGTATGGATAAGAAAACATGAAGAACAAGTGAACAAATACCAAGTCCCAGAGATAGTAAGATTGGCAATAAAACGAGATGAAGAAAATTCTATAGAGAAAAAGAAAGATGGAAAATACAAAAAGGTTTGGAAAACAAATGAAAGAAAAGAAGGACAGGTAAATAAGGAACAGGTTCAAGATATTGTACTTTCAGGAATTGTAGTGAAAGATGAATCCACGGATAGAAAGAAAGAATTCGGAGCTCAGAGAGATGATGAATCTACCAATGAAGATGATGATGAATACACATCAGAGCATGAACTGTTTTGAGCCATCCTGCTTAGAGACTCCCAGGTAATATGAATATTAGACAGGGGGAGTCTATGTGATAACCGTGACAGACCAAAGAACCATCCTTCGAGTAGCTTGCAGAGTTTGAATAGAAAAATCCAGAGCAGTCAGTTAGCAAAAGTACAATCAGTTGTAGTAGTGAATACTTCATGATAGTACAATGACAAATGGTTCAACATTATGGACAGTGTGTAGTAGAGTCTTGGAAAGTATGGAGAGAGATGGATTCATAAGAACACTTAATAGGTTTGGACAAATATATGATAGTGGATGAGATCATGGATTCATAGATTGGTTCAGAGAGTGGTTTGGTGACAAAGGAACATTATCATAATGGATGATAATTACACAGGAAATGGCTCGAACAATTATAATGGATTTAAAATTGACAGATATTTTTTGGACACATGTAATGCATACATCAGTTCAGGTTCAAAATAGAGTAATGCTCATAAACAACAATGACAAAACTTCCTACAAGCTATGGAATGGAAGACCAACAAATGTGAAGCACTTCATACTATTTGGAAGAAAATGATACATCAAAAGAGAAGATGGCAGAATGAGAAAGTTTGACTCTTGTGTGAACAAAGGAGTACTTGTTGGTTACTCAAGTACAAGGAAAGCATACAAGTGTTACAATCTTAGGTTGAACAAAGTTGTGGAAAGCATCAATGTAACAATTGATGAAATAGGTGGACAAGAATTAGAGGAAGAAGAAAATGAATCAATGGAACAAATTTATGAAGAAGAAGCGGAACTTGAAGAATAATTCTACATCGAACAACCAAAAGGATTTCAATTGTCAGAGAATGCAGATTACATGTGAAAATTGAAGAAGGCCTTGTATGGTCTAAAACATGCTCCTAGAGCATGGTACTCTAGACTAGATAAATATCTACAACATGCAAGGTTCAGAAAAGGAAGTGCAGACAACAACCTCTACATGAAGGTAACTCAAGATAGTATTTTATTAATTGAATTTTATGTTGATGATATTATTTTTGGAAGAAATGATGACAGGTTAAGCTAGAAATTTGCAAAGGATAGGCAGAATGAATTTGAAATATCATTACTCGGAGAACTATCCTTCTTTCTGGGTCTTCAGATACATCAAAGCAACCAAGGAATTTTTATTTCTCAAACTAAGTATATCATAGAAATGCTAAAGAGGTTCATAATGGAAGATTGCAAACCAGTTACCACTCCTATGCAAACAAGTTTCAAGTTGAGCAAAGATGATGATTCAAAGTCTACATACCAGAGGAAATACATGTCAATTATTGGTATCTTACTATATGTGACAACATCTAGAATAGATGTAATGTAGGAAGTTGGACAGGTGGCACGATTTCAAGCAGCACCAAAGGAATCACATGTATTAGCAATGACGAGGATTTTCAAATATCTCAAAGGAACAAAAGAGTTTGGATTATGATATCCAAAAGGAAAGGATATATCACTTATTACCTACACAGATGCAGATTGGGTAGGTTGCATTGATTACTGACAAAGCACCAGTGGAGCAGTGTTCTACTTGGGTGAGTGTTTAGAATCTTGGCTAAGAAATAAACAATCATCAATATATTTATCTACAACCGAAGCATAGTATATTGTAGCAGCAGGATGTTGTACTCACATTCTATGGATGAAACAAACTTTGACATATATACAGGTCAAGTATGATGAACCCATTCCAATCTATTGTGACAATACAAGTTCCATCAGTATCTCAAGGAACTCGGTGATGCACTCCAAGACAAAGCGCATTCCAATAAAGTATCACTTTCTACAGGAACAAGTTGTAGAAAAGAACATCAGAGTTGAATATGTGGGCACAAAATAACAAGTGGCAGACATCTTTACAAAACCGCTTCCAAGGGAAGCCTTTGAGTATTTTCTCCAGAGACTCGGAGTACTTTCTACACCAAAAAGAATGCTTTTGAATTCTTATCTTATATGTATTAGTTTTACACTAGGAAGCACCATAAAGAGGACAATTCATGTCAGGAGATCAGTTTCAGGAAGAGTTCAGTCAAGGGGAGTATCCCCAAGGACAGTTCAATTAGGGGGAGCATCCTCATATAGAAATATACCTTTTCCATTGATAACAAAGGGGGAGAGATTTATCAGATGCAGAGCACAGAGGCAAGGTTCTAGGGGGAGCGATGGTCACAGGAAGAGCATGAGTGATATGGCTTCAGTATTGCATGACATGAATTCAGTATTGCATCAAAGTGTTTCCATCAATGCCAAAGGGGGATATTGTTGATTAATTGGGTTGGTTGTCATTGATGTCAACCCTTAAAGAAAGTCTGGTAGTGAATTCCGGTAGCACAAAGGTTTGGGTAATGAACCCAATTTTGTTTGATGGATAATAGTATGATTTTTTATATATTTGCAGGTAAAAATATTCTAGATGGATAGTACATGTCATTCCATTTATGGTGGTATGTGGAACGTCACATAATGCCTCAAGGTTAGAGAGTTATGGCCATGTGAAGTTGTAGAACCCTCATGAGTCATCTAGAAGCCCAAAAAGGTTAAAGTAGTCAAAGTGTTTGCAAAGAAGAAATTATTTAAATAATAAAGTGAAGTGATGAGTGTACTATAAGTCAAAAAGGATGCAAAAGAAATTATTTAAATAATAAATTCGATGACGAACTTACTAATTATGGAAAGTGGTTAAGTTAAGTGGACAAGTGGTTATAAGTGGGTTAACCCTAAAATAATGAAAGTGGGTTAAGATGGTTAGAAGGTAACCCCTTGAGGAAGCCACATAAAATTATAGATAAGAGGCAAGGGTCTCTCATTCAAAACATCTATTGAATATCATTGAATATCTATTTTTTGAAAGCTTATTTGGGCAGGTATTATTGATAGAGAAGAAGTGTGGCAGAAAAAAGTGTGGCAGGAAAAGTGCGGCAGAAAAAGCGTGGCAGGAAAAGTGCGGAAGGAATAATGCAGAAGAAAAAGTGCGACAGGAAAACTGCAGCAAAAAAAGTGTGGCAAAAAAATTTCATTGGAAAAATTTTGGTAGGAAAAGTGTGGCATAAAAAGTGCGGCAAGAAAAGTGCGACGGAAAAATTGTGGCAGGAAAACTGCTACAAAAAAAGTGCGGCGGAAAAATTACAGCAGAAAAAGTGCGAAATGAAAACTACAACAGAAAAAGTGCAGCAAAAAAATCGCAGCAGGAAAAGTGTGGCAGAAAAACCACAGCAGAAAAAGTGCGGCAGAAAAATTGCGGCAGTGGATTCACGGCAACAGAACGCTACAAGAAGAAAAAAAGGGTATGGTTTTCATATGTGTAGTGTTGAATTTATGAATCAAGTTGAGGGTTTTCCTTGTAAATATGTCAGGTGCCCTCTTGGGATTTTATGGCTTGCTATAGAGTTGATCTGAGGTAGATCTACTGAATTTTAGTATTGGTTCATGTATGAGGGATTTTGGTTGAGGTACATGTTGGGTACATGGTTGAGACAAGTAGTTGATGAGTTGGCACATACATGAGGTGTATAGTTGGGCCCTTGTTAGTAGTATTGTTGAAACATGGTTTATGGATGATGTAGCATACTTGTATTGGTATATTATTAGAAGCACATATTGATCTTGCTGATCAAAATGAATTGTTGTGATATGCTTGGTTGATGCACGTCTTGGTGATATTGTTCATATGGTTGAGAGTTGTCTTGGTGAGTGGATCTGATTTGGTTGATAAGATTGATGAGACTGGTTGTTGTGATAGGTTGTTTTGACAGGTTATTGTGACAGGTTATTTGTACAGGTTTGGTGCATGGTTGATGCACTTGTTTATGGTACAGGTTGATGTATGGTACATGTTGGCACAGGTTATCGATACAGGTTGTTTTGCACAGGTTGATTGGTATAGGTTTACAGTAGTATATCTCACAGTGATAGTGTGTCAGTGGTTCCATCATTCTACTTATACTTCAGGGCGGTTGGACGGGGAAAGGACAGGTGGTTGTAGCCACCTTCTAGTTGTAGTCAAAGAACATAGAGAGCTGTATCCAGAGAATTGCGGAGTTGGATCTTCCCTTGGGCTATAGCCTGAGAAACTAGGAGGTTGGAGCCTCCTTCTAGTTGTAGCTGGAAAACAAAGGAAGTTGGTGATTTCAATGAATGTAATTCTTAAAGACATATAAGAAAAATCATTATGTGGTTTTCTCCTGCTTTGGGTTTACACGTAAAAATATTGGTGTATTGTGTATGTGTATGATTGCTCATTTGTTCATTTTTTATTTACTCTGCAACTATTGGATGATAATGCTACATTGATATAACACTTGCATTTTGTGGTTAAAAATGATTAAATTTCTTTATTACTGATTCACCCCCCCCTCTCGATAATTCAACAAACTCTCTGCAATAGGCCACCTCTGAGCCAAGGCTATGAATCCCCAAGGCTATGAATCCACAAGGACGGGTCTCAAACCAACACTCATTTTCCCAAACCAGTCAACAATCAAGATCTCACGGGTTTCTCAACCACACAACAATCATATTTTTCGACCTCTCTTCCTCGTTCATCTTACACAACCCAAAGACATGAACCCTCTTCTCTACAATGCATTCCCTCAGGTTGTTCCACCTCTTTCCAGGGCTCTCAATGCTTCTAGTTAGGAAATATAAAAGGTTTAAACTCCAAGGATTCTCAATTGTGTGTTGTATTATCACAAAAGGCATCGATTCCTTGCTGGATACAAAAACAATTTATAGTGCCAACCAACCACGGATCATCACCTTCATCAATTAATTTTCCAATCCCCATGACAAACCAATAATGAGTAAGAAGAGTGAACAAGAGGGAACAACTCTAAAAATGATTTGAGTAACAATGAATGGCCAACCCCAAAAACAATAAAAAACATGGTTTAAATGCATAAGTGGCCTTCTCGCAAGAAGCTCACATAACCCCCTCTTTTCTCTAAAATTCAAAGGCGAGTAAAAAAATATAATCAAAAGTATAAAGGATTATCCCCTTATCTCCTCCCTCTATTTTGGGATCATATCCCCCAATAACTATTGTCCTTGTCCATCTCACAGCTAGCAATGCATTTCATTATTAGCAATTTTCAAAGTATTACATTTCCTAGGCACTCCAACCAACTTTCAATTGTTAGGGAACTCTAGCCTTTGATCAAATTAACATAATATATTATTAATATGAGGACTCAAAATAGGAGTATTACATTCCCATCCCCCTCATTTTGGCACTGTCCTCGGTGCATATACAAAAGAGAGAAATCAACTTTTCAAAATTCTTCAAAAAGTCATGGGTACTCTGTCTGCATGGCATATTCATGCTCCCAAGTAGCGTCTCCTAGAGATTAGTAGGTATAGTGATGTTGGTTGTGGAGCCTGATTATCTTCTGACATTCAGAGGTCCTTGCTTTCAACCGTGTTTATACCCCATGAAGTATTTACACTCCAGAAGTATGTACACTCTTCCACGCGAGGGACTGCAGAGGGAGGGTACCCCCTCTGCAAGGTCTGAGGGGGCTATCCCCCCAGCTAGGGGGTCTAGGGGCAAGCGGGCCCCCAACAAGGGTTTATGGGTGAAGCCCCTAAAGGAAAAATTTCCTTGTAAATGTATATTGTAATTTCATTGTAAATATGGACCGTTCATTATAAGGTCACAGATCTAACGGTAGAGATTATGTTAGGGTTTTTTTCCCTAGAAGGCAACCCTCTTTTATGAGGGAAACGTATTGCGGCTATGGTTGATTGGGAATATTGTATTATGAGATAGGATACTGTGAGAGAAAGAAGAGTAAGTTACAACGGGTTTGTTGTAGGTTGTATCCCTTCATATACTGGATAATAATAAAGGAAGGACCTGGCAATTTCTCTGGTGGACGTAGCCCACACTGGGTGAACCACGTAAATCTCTGTCTCTATTGTATTATGTATCTTCTGTGTTTTGTTTCCACATTTGTTTTATTTTATTGCTCCACGGTCCTCTTTTTCTAACAAGTGAACCTTTACCAATCCTATGGTTCGATTCTGGAACACTTTGACCTTCTTGTCCAATATGCACACTGGCTAGACCTGAAAATCTCTTTCTGGCTCCACCTAAATCAAATTCCAATCAATAACATGGTTAGGATCATGCACATACTTTTTCAAAAAAGAGACATGAAATACATTATGCACATTCATGGAATTAGGAAATGAAAGAATGTATGCAACTGGCCATATTTTTTCCAATATCTCAAATGAACCACAGAATCTAGCTGCTAGCTTTGTACAGTTTCCCAACTTCAATGATTTCTTCTTGGAACTCACTTTCAAAATCACATGCTCTCCCACTTTAAATTCTCTATCTATAATGTTCTTATCTGCATAACTCTTATGTCCATATTTTTTTTCTTTCAAATTCTACTTAATTTTAATCATTTGGTCTTCCATATCCTTGAGCAATTTCAGCCCAAGTACTACTCTATCTATTGGGTTGTCCCAACTCATTGGAGTATTTAATTTTATACCATGTAAAAAGATTCATATGGGCTCATCTTCAATTAGTATTGGTACCCATTATTATTGGCAAACTCAACCAAATCTCAGTAATCTTCCCACTTATATGGCTTATCCATCACATACAATCTTAACATGTCTTCAATCACTTGGTTGACTCTCTCTATCTACCCATATGACTGTGGATGGTATGTTGTGCTAAAATTCATATTTGTACCAAATCCTTTGAATAATACTCTCCAAAAGTTTGAAGTAAACTTTGTATCTCGATCTGAAACAATTTCCTTAGATATTCCATGCAGCCTAGCAATTTCCCTCATGTAAATTTCTGAAATATTGGTTGTTGTAAATTTATACAATATTAGCGACAACACAAGTTATATGCCAATTTGGAGAAGTGTTCCTTCGGCATTCAAATAATACAATATTTGGGATACATCATGGATGAGCATGGTGTGCATGTGTATCCAACCAAGATCCAAGTCATTTGCAATTGGTCGGCCCCCAAGACACTAACTGAGATATGTAGGTTCTTGGACCTCGCCAGACTCTACCACAGGTTTGTGTTGGATTTCTCGCATATCAGTTGGTCCCTAAGATAGTTGACCAAGGGTGGATCAAAGGAAAATTTTGTTTGGAATGTGTCCCAACAAAAATAATTTGAGGATTTGAAATACCACCTCTACTCAGTGCCGGTCCTTATTCTATCAAACCTGCAAAATCCATTTGAGATTGATATAAATGCTTCATATTATGTTAATCAGTGTAGTCCTAACTCAACATGAGCATCCGATGGCCTATCACAATGAAACACTATCTGATGGTGTTCACGGATACCCCACCTATGACAAATATATGTACTCCATTGTGTAGGAATGTCAACAATGGAAGAATTACATTATGGGGAAAGAAATGATCATCCACATTGATCACAGGCCTATGGAATTCATGCAAACACATGGAAAGTTATAGAATGAACACCACCAGAAGTGGTCCATGTATCTGCAGCAATTCCACTTGAACATCTAGTACAAGAAGGAAACCATCAACCATGTCACAGACTACCTTATTCGACCCCCAGTTGTGGCGCTAACCACATTTATTAATTCTTGTGGGAATGAGACATATAATTCACCACATTTGTACAATAATTACTTTAACTTTACTACTACCTATCATACATTGAAAGAAAGAAAACTATTTCCAAAATTTCATCTCAAAGATGGATTTCTATGTCATTTGAGCCATCGCAGTGTTCCTTCAAGCGATCGTGCAAATATGTTTTGGGAATATCATTATAGTCAAGCAGCATGACACTTTGGTTTTGAAAAAATAGTGGCAGTAATGAAAAATCATTTTTATTGTCTGAAGCTTTGACAAGATGTATGCAAGTACATTAGATCCTACACTTCGTGTGTCATTTCCAAGCCCACCATCAAGAAACATGGGCTATACACCCCTCTTGCTACTCCATATAGGCCTTGGGAGTCCATCTCCATGGATCACATGTTTAGTATGCCTTCAACCAAACAAGGGAACGACTGTGTCTTCGTGGTCATTGATCGATTCTCTAAGATGATAGTTTTATCACCCTGAAAGAAAAGCATCACTTCTAATGTCATTGCCAAGATCTTCTTTGAAAGTGTTTGGTTTAATTTTGGGCTCCCACAAACCATGTTTTTTCAGATCGTGACAGTAGGTTCCTAAGTACCTTTTTATCTAGCCTATGGTCGATGATGGACACCAAGCTTACCAAATCGATTGTTTTCCACCCACAGACTAACGGAAAAACAAAGCTAGTCAATAGGATAATTGTCCATATCCTAAGGATGTACAATTCCAAACATCCATGCACATGGGAAGAGAGCCTTCATTATGTTCAATATAGTTACAACAAAGCCCTCCACGACTCTATTTGTTATAACAAGATTTTCTCACCTTATGCAAATTGCTCAAAAGGAATTTTTCCATTTTTCTATGCAGACTTGAAGTCCCTTTTTGCAAATCCCAAAGCTAAAAACATTATTTCTCCACATATACGCACCCTACTTATTGTACAACATGTGTATGCGCAGGTTGAACCACTACAGCCCGTGTACATTGGGTTTTGTGCCCAAAATTAAAAAATGGTGTCGATTTTCCATGTCATGTCACGAGATCCATGATCCTTGACCTTCCATATACTAGAAACATTACGAATCGACCCTTCAGTTCCACTTGAAGGCTATAAATGGGCCAAATCCGAACTATGGAAAAGGGGAGAATAATTTAACTTTGAGAGAAAAGTTACTCTGGAGAAATTATTCACTTCATATTGAGTCTACATCCCTTTGTCCTTTTAAGTCTGAACACATTGTTCAGCCCCCAAGATCTTCCCTACATGATTGAGAACCTCATTGTCTCTCTTATATGAGCTTGACTTTGCTGGAGGATTGAAGTGGTGGAGGCCCAACTGAAAGGGAGTTAGTTTCTCGGTTCCAAACCGTGCCGACATGGAAGTTTGTAATTCATTCACTTCCACTAATTACATGTTAATATAAATACTCTTTTCTCATCCAATTAATATCTTGCAAATATTTGAATTGTTATTCCATGGGCGTATTTATTATGAATGTTGATGGATTATGCTACTGAATGTGATAAATTTATACATTATCACCATATACTTGCATTTCTTGGTTGTGAGGATAAGTTTCATGTGTATTTCTTTGAGTCAAGTGCTCAACGATGGACTTCATCGAACGTCTGGAAGAGGTAGGCCTTTTATCTTGTATTGCTAGCATATTTGTTTATATAACATATATGAGATTAGAGTTGATTTATGTAGTCATTTCCATATGTTGTGGTTTGTCCCTATCCATAGAGAGATTTTCCTTGTAACACTGTTAGTTGCAACCCTTTTTAGGTGTTCTTAGGGTTCTAGCCATTAGCCCCCACTTACGTAGCTTTGTCCATTGTAGTTTCACAATAAGAGTTCTCCCATGCTCATATCGAGGCCAATTGAGAATCCAATTTTTTTTAGATAATTCAACACATCCAACAACAAGTTCATGATATTTTTCAAAAAGCTAACACCAAGTACAAGTAGTTCAATGATCAACATCGGGTACCACACAAGTTTAAGGTGGGAGATAAGGTATGGTTGCATTTGCAGAAAGAGCACCTCACGGGGCCCCATTAGAAACTACGCCCACTATGATATGAGCCTTACACCATCACTAAGGCTATGTTTGAGAATGATTTTGAATTAAGTATTCCTAATTTCCTTGGATTGCACCCACTATTTAATGTGGAACTGCTTCGGCCATATTTTCCACCTCTCCTGGACACTTCAGAAGTGGTCGATCATTTGGCCCATACATAACGCAATCCTAACTGCATTGAACATGAGACATTTTATCATATCATGGACACTAAGATGAAGTTAATCTACCAAAAAAACATCTTGTAAATCTATCGGGTTGTCAAAGTAAGGTAGTTTCTTCACCAGGGTAAGTGGCTCACCAAGAGTCATATTCAACAGAAGTTTCCCCATATGATGGAGGAACTTGATGTGACGGGGAACATTTCTTCCTAAGTGGGGAGGACTAATCTAGGTGGATACTAGTGGCCACCCACTTGTTCCACTAATTTAAAATGGTTCGACATCTTGGCAGTTCTTTCTAGATTTTTTCGGGTCCCAAACTTTCAGGGTCGTTTTAAGGCTCTAAAAGACATTTTTTTGTGTGAAAACACCTACCATGTCTGAAAAGGTTTGTTTTAGGCCGAACATAATATGTACTCCATAGTTAGACCTTTATGTCGGTGTACCTAGTGCCCCAAACAAAGATCATATGCAAAATTTGTTCCCCTGGGAAATTGACATATCAACTAACCACATTGGGGCCTACAAATATTTTGGTGTTTTGTCTTCTAGGGTTATGTGGTTTTGGATGTTTAGGGTTTTCTCATTGATGTTTTTTGTTAAAATTCCTTTTCAACCTATTTCTAATCAACTTCTTGCGAATGAGTATATCCAAAACATCTCTCTCCTTAGATATAAGCTAACACCATTATAGCTAGCTTGTGTGCTTTACATTTTACAGTCTTTTGTATTCCAAACATACATTAATAGAATCTGAGTTTTATTGTATTATTGTGTTCCTTGCAATATCACTATGTATTTCCTTGTTATATATATGTTATATATTTTCCTTCATGTCGTTCTTAATATAATCTAGATCACCATTGGAACAAATTATGAAGGATTGAACATTACGATAACTAGAGTGTTTTGGTGCTGCCTTTTTTTATTTTATAAAATCTGCAATTGATTCTTGCAGCTTAGAGTTGATCCCTTATACAAAGAACTAAATCTAATTCTACCAAACATTCATGTTGAAAAAATAAACAGGACATAAGCCCACCATTTATGGATCACTTGGTATCATACCAAGTTCCAAAGACTTGAAGAACACAATCATGATAAATTCCCACATCCAATACTAAAATAGTGGACAAACATTAATGTTACTAGGCCTACATAAAAGAAAAATACCATCAATTGATCCAGATTATTTTTGGCACGAAATGACATCGAAGATATAATAAATAAATTTACAGATATATCCCAAATATCCAATAATATAACAGAAATACATCAGAGATGCAACCATAAACACATAGATACAGTAATACACAATTTCTATTAACGAGCGAAATGTACAAAACTGTAGAAATATAGAGTGAAAGACTAGCTATAATGGTGACATTTTATCTATGAGAAGAGATGTGATACATACTCGCATTCACAATAATATGATTACAATGAGGCTCTAAAGGCTCTTTTAACATAAAGAAAATCCAAAACCCTAACCCCGAAAGATGAAAAGCCAACAGTTGTGTGGACCTCATATTGGGTAGTTTGGTGTATCAAATTCCCAAGGGCGTAACTTTGGCATATGATCTCTGTTTTGGGAACACGATAGCTCGTTGGAAAGGTATCACTGAGGATATTCATTTTGGGGGATCAATTATATCTTTCAACTATTGTTTAGGTGCTTGATCCCGAAAAAATTTCATTTAGGCACTCAAAATGGCCCTGGAAGTTTAAGAATCGAAAAAACTGCTAAAAATAGTAAATTTTGAGCCAAATGGAATAGGTGGGTGGCCACTGATATCCACCTATATCAATCCTCCCTCCTTAGAAATTAATGGTCTCCATTGTGTTGAGTTCCTAGGGGAGAGGGACAAGCGTTTGTTGAATCTGCATCTTGACGAGTTGCTTGCCTTGCTGGAGAAGTTGCATTGCTTAGCTTGTTGAAGATCGTCATTGTAATATCCCTCGGCTTAACCCAATTGTAAATGTAATGTAAGTGTACTTAAGCTGGTGAGCTATTTTTAAATTATTTTGTAATGCACCTTTCATGGCATAGTGCGCGCAGGTACTGTGTAGTAAAATGATGTAGTGTGCACATTCCCGGATACCGCACGCAGTAACTAAAGTGCGCGCAGTATGGAGGTCAGCGAGCCTTGTGTATATGATATGTGTTATAGGCTGGTGAGCCATTTTTTATAAGTTGGGATGCTAATGTTTTGGCATTAGGCCAGAGCGCCTAGATGTTAAAGGCAAGTGCGCCTATTTTGTATATGTCTCATGATTAATATAAGATACATCGTTGCGCGCAGACTGACCATGATAAAAGAGATGGGGGACTGAACTCCACCAGTTAGGGAAAGGGAGGGCCAAAAGTTAAAGGAAAGGGATAAGCTAGAGAGCTTAAGCCAAAAAATAATATTATATTAATATTTCTTAAAACAGAAAGTATGGATAGTTATTTTATCCTAATTTCTAAAGTTGGGGACAAGTGAACCAAAGTGGCTTCCAACATGACAAGTGTCAAGTTGGGGGCATGCATACATGTCGTCGGGACTTAGTTCATTTTCACACTTTTTTCTCCATCATTATTACGATCATCTCTCCCATGATTCCTTCCATCATTCAGTCATCCAGTCAATGATTCCATGACCATTTCACTCACACTATCAGTTATCCTTCAGGCATTCATTTCACTGTATCTTGAGCCTATTTCCATAACTATTTCCTGTTGGTGTACCTAGTTAGCTTGGGAATGGGATTGAAGAAGCGAGTTGTCAGGCCTGTGGGAAATTGAAGAGGCGGGTTGTCAAGCCCATGAGAAATTATCTGGGTGAGAGAATTGTTGGGAATTTATTTCTTGAAGGTGCTAAACTGCAACTACAGTGCTCTGAGACTTCCTGTTCGGCATGTTGTTGAAGCCCTGGAAGGGAAGTGGGGAAGCTGAAGGACTGTTGACCAGAGAAGGGGCACACTTCCTTGGGTGGGATAGGCATGTGGGGAATGAGAGGTTGTAGGTTGTTAGTTGAGTGAGCACCTGAGATGGAGTCTTTCCTGTTGTCTATGAGCCTTTAGCTTGGTTAGGAATCCCTTTACCCGGGTGGAGTTTAGTCCCATCTTGGGGGTGACTCACTGTTGAGAGTGATGAACAATGTAGTCTAAGGCTGGGAGGTTCATGGACAGTCTGTACGCAGTTGGTGAACATATTTCCAATATAAGTACCAATCGTATGATAAATTTACATGTTGCATTGTTATTTACGTGTATATGTTACGGTTTATCATATATGTGATTATAATTGTCTGTATGTTTATGGATATTTCCCTGTATATGTTGCATGTCTGTGTTTACTGTTATTTCATTATGAAATCGTATATTTATAGAATGTAATTGTTTTTTTATGTTAATATGTAAATATTCCACAAGAGTGTTGTATGTATATGTTATAATCGCATGCATCTTCAAGAGAAAATTTGTGTGGCATAGATCAGTTGAATACTGGGTATGTTACAGTATGTTCTGCAGTGAGAGAACGAAATTGTTCCCTCATGTAGCGTGGCCCGACCATGGGTGGATGGGGATGTTACAATATGGTATCAGAGCTACAGTTCCAACACTGAGCCTGGATGGGCTGGAAAGGTTCAGTTGAAGCGAATATTCACAGAAGATTAATTTCGAATTGACCAAATTTCAAGTCACAGAGTGTCCATGGAAAATTTTGGCACCGCGCGGAAAATGTTGGTGTGCAGGTGTGCAGGTGTGCGGATGCGCGCACTGAATTTAGCATTGCGCGGTGAGCACACACATAGTAATGTGCACGTGGGGTGCACAAGTATTGCAAAACACAGAGGAGTTTGGTTGGTGCGCGCATAGTATGAGTATAAGTTGTCTCGCGACAGTGTATTCAATGGTGTGCGTAGATTATTGTGCACAGTGGGGCATATTGAACTTCTGCATGGTGCAATGCATAGGGAGAAATTCATGTAGAATATCAGTGCACGATACCAAAACTATGTGCAGTGGATATTGGCGCACAACGCAAAATTAGTGTGCGCAAGTTATTGGCGCGACGGAGATGAAATGCATAGTGGATATAGGTGCATGGAAGCACGATTTACCTTGTGGTGGTGTTGTACACGATAAATATGGGTGTACAAGTTGAATTTTTGTGCGCGCGAATTCGTTTGGAAGGCGATGAGTCTGAGTTTAATAGAAAATTTGCATGGTATTAGAGGAAAAAGAAACACACAACCACATCGGAGCATTATTTAAAATGAATTCAGAGTTGATTTGAGAAGAAATAAATATAGCCTAAATTTCTAAGCCGAGAGCATCTCATAAACGAATTCTGATTTTTATATTCCTCTGATTCAAACAGATGGAAGTGAAATATAAGATTACAAGAAAAGAATACTATGAAAGAAAACAAGACTCATAACACCACCAGTTAGAATCTTGTAATAAATAGTCCAAAATCCATTTCTGCATTTATATAATCGTATTAATCCCAAAATTACAAAAAAAGGAATGATAACAGTTATCCTATTGTAAAGGGACCATTTAAGAATAGGCCTATCATCTCTAGGGTCCCTTACCTCTGATACCATCCATCCAAAAATTGTTGAAATGTACTTTTATTTGAGGACTCATTTCAGCTTAGTAATCTCCTCCTTTAAACTATCTAACCAGATCGGTTGATTCTCTCCAACACTTTCAGCCATTTCAGCGATGGTTTCTTTCTTTTGTCGCTTGCTCTGTTTCTTCTTAACAACTGGTATGTTGATGATCAGATCCCTCATAGTGGGATTTAGCCTGGCTTCCAATTTCGAGTCAATGGCGAGTTCCATGTGAAACTTAGTCACTAGTATCTACACAAATATCCTTTCCTTCTTACTTATAGGAAAATATACCATGTTGCCTGAAGAACCAGTCTCACTGGATATAGCTTTGTCCATGTACCTCAATTTCATGGACACCGAAATGATTTTACAGAGATCATAAGGTCGAGAAAATGTAGAGATTACTCCAAATATGGATAAGATGATGCCTCCATACTTGATAATTGGTATTTATAGAGTCCCAATCATGAATCACAGACAGACTTACGTACAAATACGTTGGTTTGTCATGTGCGGTTAATCCATTTCAAAAGATTAGCTTTTGAGTTCGTTATATGGTGGGGTTCACTTGATGTCATATGGTTGTGAAGTACCGAACGAGTGAAACGGGGTGATCTGACTAGCTGTCACTCGTTCCATGAGTGGTGGTTTTGACATATTGAAGCACGTGCCATCAGGACCTTGGCGAAAGTGATTTCAAAAAACCGCCTTTTGCCTAGATGTATCTCTGAAGGTGTCGCGCGTCTATGTTCTCAATACTTGGGTCTTATATAGAATTGTCATGTTGATAACACCAGGAAATCAGAAGAAAAAATTATGATGTATATATTGAACCAAAATGGTTCATATTTTTCATGAATTGTTGAATTGTTAGCCTGATAAGTTTCGATGGCTAGACATTTTTCAGAATTAACAACAACTAGATCAGATCATATTAGTGCAGATTCCATAGGAATGGAAGAGGGACAGAGGAATTACAGTCAGCAAGATGAGAGCAGAGGGATGGATGTCCATTTGGGCATTAAAGGAACAAACTCCAATGGACATGGAAAATAAATGAATGAAAACATGAATATGGCAGAGACCATTAAAATTTTGCAGAAGGATGTCCAAAGCCATAAAGATGATAATGAAAGGCTTATGAGAGCCAAGGAGTAGTAGGATGACTTCAACATGAAGTTATTGGAGGTCTTGAACATAATAGAAAAGAAATTGGTTAAGGAGAGTGGCTCAAGCAAATCTGGAAGTCACAAGCCTTCAGATGAGAAAAGAAAAGAAATAAGTGTTAGCAGACACCACCATCATTCCCCAAGGTATTCCAATAAGAGAGTAGGTAGAAGCTAAATTCCATCCCATGTCATAAGGCATAAGAGGTCTGGGGTGGATGAGCTACGAGGAGAAATGAACAAAATCAAGCCTCCTACATTTGATGGTGAGCACAAGAAGGATGAAGATGTAGAAACATGGTTGTTGGGCACGAGAAAGTATTTTCAATTGCATAATTATTCTTCTCATGCATAAGGTAGAATTATTATCTATAAACTCAAGGGAAAGGCCTCCATGTAGTGGGATCATCTTGTGCAAGTGCAACACATTAAAGAGAAAAGTGTTACTTGGAGGGAATTCAAGAAGTATTTTGAGAAGAAATACTTGACTAAACGATACTATGAAAAGAAAATGAAAGAGTTCTTTGAACTCAAGCTTGGAAGTATGACCATAGATGAATGTGAGAGAAGGTTTCTAGAACTATTGAAGTATGTCTCTTTCATCAAGGATGAGACAATCAAAATTCAAAGGTATTTGAGTGGATTTTCATCATTCATCAGTGACAAAATACAGTATGATGATCCCAAGACATTGGAAGAGACCATAAGGTGAGATAAATGCCTATATGATCAACAGAAAGCAAGGCCAACTATCCAAAAGGCTTGGGAAGACAAAAATAAATTCAAGACGGATAAGAGGAAGAAGGGAGCTAAGCCACCATTCTTTAGAAATAACCCACAGGGACAACAAACGCCTAAAGAACCCAGAACGATTGACACAGGGATTCAAAGGCCAAGGCAACCACCTATTTAATGTTGGGGTTGTAAAGGAGATCATATGTTCAGATATTGTCCTAACATAAGTGAAAAAAGAAGGGTTGTTCACAATGTACAAGAAGATAAAACAGTGGAGGACATGGGAAGAAATGTGCCAAGGATCTATGCAACCCTGGACAACAAGAAAGCAGAGTATCAGTCCCACATGATTGAAGTGGAAGGTATGATAAAAAACCAAACCATTGCTATTTTAATTTATTCAGGATCTAGTTATAGTTATATAGACCCTAAGATGGTGGAAATTTTTCAATTTCCAAGAAGCAAGCATGGGAAATCTTGGTTGGTGCAGCTGGCTACAGGATCTAGAAGAAAATTTAATGATATGGTTAAGTCATGCCTCATGGACATGAATGGACTGAACACCAAGGAAGATTTGAACATATTTCCTTTAGGTTCCTATGACTGTCTAATTGGGATGGATTGGTTGGACCAACATCATGCTCTCTTGGACTGTCTTAACAAAGCATTTACTTGCTTGGATGAGGAAGGGAAACTAAGGAAAGTGAAGGGAATTCCCAGGGCAGTAACCATTAGAGAAATTTCAGCATTACAACTGAAGAAATGTTACAAAAAAGGGTATCAAATATTTGCAGCTCATATAGAAGAGACACCTAAAGATAAGGTACCAAATTTGGAAGATTATGCAGTCCTAGAAGAATTTGAAGATGTGTTCAAGGAAGTACCAGGACTACCCCCAAAGAGAGACATTGATTTCTCTATAAATCTAATGCCTGGAGCAGCTCCAATGTCAAAGACTCCTTACAGAATGAGTACACCAGAATTGAAGGAGTTGCAAATGCAGCTTGAAGAACTTCTGAAGAAGGTGTATATACGCCCAAGTGTGTCACCTTGGGGTGCCCCAGTATTTTTTGTGAAAAAAAAAGATGGAACATTAATATTATGCATTGACTTCAGACAGTTGAATAAAGTGACTGTTAAGAACAAGTATCCTCTACCAAGGATTGATGATCTCTTTGGTCAATTGAAGGATGGAAAGATATTTTCAAAGATAGATCTTAGATCAGGATACCATCAGGTAAGGATTAAAGAAGAATATATCACCAAGACCACCTTCAGGAAAAGGTATGGTCATTATGAGTTCACAGTGGTTCCATTTGGGTTGCCAAATGCACCAACTATTTTCATGTTCTTAATGAATGGTTTTTAACGAGAATATCTGGACAAGTTTGCCATTGTATTTTTGGATGACATTATTATATATTCTAAGTCAGAGGAAGAGCATGAACATCATTTGAGGATGGTGTTGCAAGTATTAAGGGAACATCAGGTGTATGCCAAATTGAGCAAGTGCTCATTTTATCAGAAACAAATTCATTGTTTGGGGCATATCATTTCAAAGGATGGGATAGCAGTGGATCCTGAGAAGATAAAAGCCATTAGAGAATGTTCAGCGCCAAAGAATTTGACAGAGGTGAGATCATTCATGGGTCTTGCAGGCTACTACAGAAGATTTATTGAAGGATTCTCAAATATTTCACACCCAATCACTTCCTTGCAAAGAAAGGGGGTGAAGTTTCAGTGGACACTGGTTTGCGAAAAGATTTTCCAACACTTGAAACAATTATTGACAAGTGCTCCAATATTAAGGATTGCAGACCCAAATAAATACTTCATTGTATGCACAGATGCATGTAATGAAGGACTTGGTGGAGTCCTTAGTCAAAATGGGTTTGTTATATGTTATGAATCAAGGAAGTTGAAGGAGAATGAAAGAAATTGTGTCACTCATGATTTGGAGTTGGCAACCATAATGCATGCCTTGAGGAAATGGAGATACTACCTCATGGGGAAGAGGTTTGAGCTAAGAATAGACCACAATGGTCTTAAATATTTATTTGATCAGCCAAATCTAAATGCTAGGAAAAGTAGATGGTTAGAATTTCTAAGCGAATATGACTTTGATATAAATCATATCAAGGGGAAAGAGAATAAAGTGGTTGATGCACTCAGCAGGAGGGTGCATGAACTACATGATATAGCCATTAGCATGTATCAAACTGATATTAAAAGCAAAATTCTGGAGGCTGCAAATACAGATCTGCAATACAGAGAATTGGTAGCAAAGCTACAACAGGGTAAGATGCCACAAAAGGTGGATAATTATAATTTGGGAATAGATGGAATACTTCTAGACAAGAACAAAAATTTTGTTCCAAATGTCCATGACTTGAAACGTATGATTTTGCATGAAATGCATAATGTCTCTTATGAAGGGCACCCTGGATATCAGAAAACCATGGTAGCGATCAAGAGCCATTAATTTTGGCCAAGTATGAAGAGAGATATCGTTGAATACATCGCTAGATGTATGGAATGCCAGAAAGTTAAAGCTGAGCATAGGAACCCAGCAGGGTTGCTGCAACCTTTGCCCATTCCTGAATGGAAGTGGGAAGTGGTGACAATGGATTTTATTACAGGATTGCCTAGAACAGGCAAGCTACATGATTCGATCATGGTGGTGGTGGACAAGCTTACAAAAGCTACCCATTTTATTCCACTGAAAACTACTCACAAGGAAACAAATGTTGCTAATATTTTCATGAAGGAAGTGGCACGATTGCACAAAATTCCTAAAACAATTTTGTCTGACAGAGACCTGAAATTCACCTCGAATTTCTGGAAAGGATTCAGAACGAATCTGAACTTTAGTACAGGTTATCATCCTAAGTCTAATGGATAGAAACAGAGGGTGAATAGAGTGATAGAAGACATACTGAGAATGTATTTGATGGACAAACCATCGAAATGGGAGGACTACCTGCACTTGGTAGAATTCGCTTACAACAATGGGTATCAGGCATCATTGAAGATGAGCCCATTTGAAGCACTTTATGGCAGAAAGTGCAATACTCCAGTGAGCTGGGATAATCCAGTTGATAGGACAGTAGTTGGGCCAGAGTTTCTCAAGGAGATGGAGGACCAAATGACAAAAATTAAGCAGAATTTAAAAGCTGCCCAAGACAGGCAGAAAAGTTATGCCGATAAGAATAAAACCCACAGAGAGTTCAAAGTGGGTGATCATGTTTTCCTGAAGGTGAAATCTAACAGGAGTTCCCTGAAGCTAGGAAGCTACGCCAAGTTGGCAACCAGATTTTGTGGGCCATTTGAAATCCTAGAGAGGATTGGTCCAGTTGCTTATATGATTACATTGCCTGCATCTATGTCTATTCATAATGTATTCCATGTATCATTTCTAAAGAAATATATACCTGATGCTAATCATGTTATTGATTGGAATGTGATTCAGGTGGAGCAAGAAGGCACTTTTCAAGTGCATCTGGTGCGCATTTTGGACTGGAAAATCAAGCAGCTCTGAAATCGATTTATAGGGCTTGTAAAGGTCCAATGGACTTGGTACGGTCCTAAGGGCGCTACTTGGGAGCATGAGGATGCAATGCGGACAAAATACCCGCATCTTTTTTAGGATTTTTGAAAATTTTGTTGTATATGGGTATATGATGCACTGAGGACAATGCATAAATAAGGGGAGGGGGTTGTAATATCCCTCGACCGAACCCAATTGTAAATATAATGTAAGTGTACTTAAGATGGTGAGTTGTTTTGACATCATTTTGTAATGCACCTTTCATGGCATAGTGTGCGCAGGTACTGCGCAGTAAAATGATGTATTGTGCACATTCCCAAATACTGCGTGCAGTAACTAAAGTGCGCACAGTATGGAGGTCATCAAGCCTTGTGTATATGATATGTGTTATAGGCTAGTGAGCCAGTTTTTATAAGTTGGGATGCTTATGTTTTGGAATTACACCAAAGCGCCTAGATTTTAAAGGCCAGTGCGCCTATTTTGTATATGTCTCATGATTAATATAAGATACATCATTGCGCACAGACCGACCACAATACAAGAGATGGGGGACTGAACTCCACCAATTAGGGAAAGGGAGGGAAAAAATTTAAGGGAAAGGGCTAAGCTATAGAGCTTAAGCAAAAAAGGAATATTATATTAATATTTCTTAAAACATAAAGTATGGATAGTTATTTTATCCTAAGTTCTAAAGTTGGGGACAAGTGGACCAAAGTAGCTTCCAAC
>SNQJ01S0055438.1:23932-44397 GCA_010110895.2 Picea sitchensis
TAGAGAGATTAAGCCGAAAAGGAATATTATATTAATATTTCTTAAAACATAAAGTATGGATAGTTATTTTATCCTAAGTTCTAAAGTTGGGGACAAGTGGACCAAAGTAGCTTCCAACATGACAAGTGTCAAGTTGGGGACATACATACATGTCGTGGGGACTTAGTTCATTTTCACACTTTTTTCTCCATCATTCTTATGATCATCTCTCCCATGATTCCTTCCATCATTCAGTCATTCAGTCAGTGATTCCATGACCATTTCACTCACACAGTCAGTTATCCTTGAGACATTCATTTCATTGTATCTTAAACCTATTTCCATAACCATTTCCTATTGGTGTACTTGTTTAGTTTGGGAGATGGATTGAAGAAGTGGGTTGTCAGACCCGTGGGAAATTGAAGAGGCGGGTTGTCAGGCCCATGAGAAATTTTATGGGTGAGAGAATTGTTGGGAATTGATTTCATGAAGGTGCTAAACTGCAGCTATAGTACTCTGAGACTTCTTATCTGGCATGTTGTTGAAGCCCTAGAAGGGAAGTGGGGCATCTGAAGGACTGTTGAGCAGATAAGGCACACTTCCTTAAGTGGGACAGGCATGTGTGGAATGAGAGGTTGTAGGCTGTTAGTTGAGTGAGCACCAAAGACGGAGTCTTTCCTGTTGTCTATGAGCCTTTAGCCTGGTTAGGAATCCCTTTACCCAAGTAGAGTGTAGTCCCAGCTCGGGGGTGACTCACTGTTGAGAGTGATGAACAGTGTAGTCTAAGGCTAGGAGGTTCGTGGATGGCCTGTACGCAGTTGGTGACAATATTTCCAAAATAAGTACCAATCGTATGATAAATTTATATGTTTTTTTGTTATTTACGTGCTTATGTTACGGTTTATCATATATGTGATTATAACTGTCTGTATGTTTATGGGTATTTCCCTATATATGTTGCATGTCTGTGTTTACTGTTATTTCAGTATGAAATTTTATATTTACAGAATGTATCTGTTTGTTTACATTTATATGTAAATATTTCGCAAGAGTGTTGTATGTATATGTTATAATTGCATGTAGTTTGAAGAGAAAATTTGTGTGGCATAGCTCAGTTGAATACTGGGTATGTTACAGTATGTTCCGCAGTGAGAGGATGAAAGTGTTCCCTCGTGTAGCATGGCCCAACCATGGGTGGTCGGGGACGTTACAGTCATGAACCTGTGGCTGGAAGGGTTGGACCTTTTTAACTAGTATGGATACATGAGATGACTTTGTACAGAAGAAATCCTTGTGCTTTTCTTCAATATTGTCGACCTTCTTCTGATGGAAAGAAAGTGCTTGGACTGAGGCTGCAGTGCTTGCAGTGTTCTTATGTTCACCTTTTGAAAAGACTGTGAAGAAGATGAATTTTGTAGTATGAAGTACTACCTTGCAGCATCGTTCAGGTTTCAAAGTAGTTGGAACCGCCTTTGGTATCATGTAGAGATGACCCCCTAGAGTAACAATGACACTATGGGGTCGAGACTCATAAATAGCATGACACTTCCACATATATGGTTGTCCCAAAAGAACATAACAAACATTCAGTGGGGAAACATCACATAATACATCACCCTTGAAGGGATGGATGTCATATGACAATCGACACGGTTGGCTGACATGAATATCTTGTCCATGGCGAAGCCATCCGATGTTGTATGGATGCGGGTGTGTTGTTATCAACAATCCTAATTGTTTGATGACCTTTGCCAAGATTATATTCTTCTGACTTATTCTATCAACAATAAAATGCAGCGGGGTCCCCTTCACCCATATCTATGAATTGAAAAGGCACTCCCCCTCCTATGGATCTGTTGGTTCTTCTAGTTGATCTTTTATGGTTGTGAAGATAGCAGTGGGGTCTGCATCGATGATTTGTCTTCTGCTAGTATTTTCTTAATCACATTCTGAATCAAGGTTCAGATACTTGTCTTTGATCTCATCCACCAATGACTATTTTGAGCGACACTCATCGGTGTTGTGCTAGGGGATTTTGTGTAAATAGCACAATTTTCCAGCGTCCTTCTTCATCTTCCCATGACCCTTCTTTTCCTGTGGCTTGGACTAGTTTTCGGGAGGTTGTTTGCCAGGGCCATATTTATAATACTTCGGTTGTTGTGTATTTTCAAAATTGAACTCCCATTTGTTCTAGTGCCTAAATTTCTACTCGATTTTAACAACATATTGATAAGCAACACCCAATGATGAGATGTCCAGAAAATCCATTTCAGTTTGGATGTATCTGTGTATAGTTGCACGGTATTTCATAACTATATGTCGCTCAGAGTCTTTGATACCCAGCTTGGTGCACAAGGTATGGAATGTATTGGTGAACTCTGACACTACTTGGCCCCTTTCTTGATGCAGCGTGGTCCATCTTATGTACTGGTTCTCATAGTTACCAACGGGGTAATATTGTTCCTTGACCACATCCATAAAAAAATCCCAAGTGGGTTTGGTCCCATATATTCCAGACTCCTCTATGGAAATTTTCTCCCAGTAATTTTCCCTCCAATGTTTGACATGAGGGAGATCCTTAAGGAGTGCGAAGGTGATATTTTCCCTGTCGAAAAAATTTTGGACAGAGAAATAAACTTCTAGCATATTTAACCATTTCTCCAGGGAACCTGCATATATCTGACCTTCAAATACAGGAATGTCAAAATTAAATTGTACCTTGAAAGGATAGGTTCTTCCCAAGTGGTTTCTTGATGAATATGTGTCGGTTTTTATCGACAAACATTGAAGGATGTGGGAAAAATTCTCTATCATTTTGTCCCTTTGTCGAGTGAGAGATTTCTCAAGCAACAGTTTAATATAATCGTTTGCTCCATCATTTTTTTTTCTTCTACCATGGAGGATTTCTTAGGCGTGGGAGAGAAATTTTCCTCAATAGATACAAGATCAAGACCCAACTTTCTATACTCGAACCTAGTCAGGGACATGCACTGAGAAAAAACCGATCAAGAGCAGCCTGCTCTGATACCACTAATCCAGATTATTTTCGGCACAAAATGAGATCAGAGATATAATAAAGAAAGGTGCAAAGATATACTGGATATCCAATAATATAACATAAATATATCATAGATGCAACCATAAACACAAAGATACAATAATACACAATTTCTATTAATCAGCGAAATGTACAAAACTGTAGAAATATAGAGTGAAAGACTCGCTAGAATGGTGGCATCTTATATCTCAGAAGAGATGTGACAAATACTCACATTCACAAGAATATTATTAAAATGAGGCTCTAAAGGCATTTTTAACATAAATAAAATCCAAACCCTAACCCCAAAAGATGAAAAACCATTAGTTTTGTGGACCCTGTTTTGGGTAGTTTGGTGTATCAACTTCCGAGGGGCATAACTTTGGCATACAATCTACGCTTAGGATGCACGATATCTCATTGGAAAGGTATCATCAAGGAAATTCATTTTGGCGGATCAATCAAACCCTTTGGTGATCATTGAGGTCCTTGATCCAGAAAAACTTCATTTAGACCCTCAAAATGGCCCCAGAAGTTTAGGAACCGAAAAAACTGCTAAAAATAGTAAATTGCCAAAAGACTCTTTTGAGCCAGTTGCAATAGGTGGGTGGACACTAATATCCACCTGGATCATCAATGGTGGCACGTTTTCATGAAAAACATGACAAGTAAGACTTAGATTTCATGTTTTCTTGAATGAAGCAAAGTATTTATACATTGACATAATTGATGACACAACTATTGGTAAAGAAATATGGGAAAGAAAACTCAGTAGATACTAAGAATTAAGAAGATAAGACACACTAAGGAGAACCCCCATACCATGATTTTATTTCACTTCTCGCATTCATTTCGAAGTTGAAGAAAAAATTAAGGTGCCCATGTATGATTGAAAAACGAATGTTGAATTCTTGAATATCTAGTTGAAACAATTGGAATTTTAATTTGGTCCTTATCAAATCCAATAAACATGGTAGAATTTATTTTCCCATTTGAACATGAAAATACATTCTCTATTGTGGTGGGATATTAATTTGGATGCACTAAGGATAGTCAAGAATCCCATGGTTATAAAATGGGAGGACTTCAAGAAATTGTTAAATTTACAATTTTATCCCATAGGCTACGAAGAGGAGAAACTCATGAAGTGGTAGTACCTTCAGCAAGAACATGGACAAGGACTGAAATAATAAACTTATGAGTTTAGGAGGTGGGCCATCAAGTTGTGTATCTATTTGGAAG
Organism: Picea sitchensis; assembly: GCA_010110895.2. NCBI lineage: Eukaryota > Viridiplantae > Streptophyta > Pinopsida > Pinales > Pinaceae > Picea > Picea sitchensis. Next base: position 28,191 of record SNQJ01S0055438.1, read on the forward strand.
AGGCATGAGTGGTGGATAATTACCTTGGAGTAATTTCTTTCCATATCCAAAGACAATCAAAACTTCATGATCTGAAAAATCGTAGATGAGGAAAGAAAGAAGGCTCTCTATATTCAATTGGAATCTATGAAGGCGAAGCAACACATGTTCCAAGAATAAACATGCAAGAAAAGGGACAAGAATATGGCATCCATAGACGAGAAAAGGAGTGATCCTAATAGTCATTTCAAGCATTGTGATCTACATGGGAACATGAAAGAGAATTGATGCAAAGTTCATCTGGAATTATGTCCAAAGCGGCTAAAGACTAAGGGGAAAGAAAATTCATCTCTCGATACAAAGAAATAAGTGGTGGAAATCACCTCTGATCAAGATGAAGCCATAGTTTGTACCACATTGTAGCATCCAAAGGTGAGAGGAGATAAACTCAAACTATTCCAAATTAAATTTCAAGTGACAAACCACAACGTAAATTCTTTGTTTGAAAATGATTCTCAATGTAATCTGGTTTTTGAAATTGTAGTTGATGAGATTGGTATGAAAACTTATGATCTAGTAAAACTATGTTCCCTATCATGGTTGCAAGATAAATATATTATGATAATTACTCTAAGGTGTAAAATCAATTTTTCCATTATTTCTTGAAGTAGAATGTGAAATTGCACCATTGGACGCCTGTGGAGTGATGTTTCGTATCCCATATATGTGGGATAGGGATACTACCTTCTACAAGAGTCAAAATAAAATACTACTTGTTCAAGGGTGGAAAGGATTACTTTGTCAAAGCACACCAAGAGAGAGAGGGAGAGAGAGAGAGAGAGAGAGAGAGAGAGAGAGAGAATAACTTCTCTCACATAAAAATACGGGTAAACAAGAAAAAAACATGTCACCTTCATCAGTGATGGAATGGTGGATATGGAGAGGAAAATGGAGGCCTTGTGATATTTTCTTCTTAATGGGCCACCTTTTAGGGACCAAAATACTTCACATGGGGAGATGCGATCCAAATTAGATGTTTGTCAAACCTTTTGTAAATTTGGTAATAAAAATGTCTTTATTTTGTTTTTTCTTCTCCATATTATTTTGTGTTTTTGGAAAAGTTGGAAGTGGAAGCAAACCATTGTGATGGTTGGGCTTCTAAAGGTATCCATTAAAAAGGAGAAAAAAAAGGTTGTAGGGGGTCCACAAAACTAGAGTTGCAGAGAGAATTGGGAAATCTTGGAGGGAAGAGAGGAGCACCCAAATAATGCAATGTGCTTGAATATCAGTTGATGAAGGAGTCAAGGAACATGTTCATGATGAGCAAAGCATCTCTGAACCATGTCCATATTCAATTTTTGTCGGCTAGCGAGTAACAATGCATTAGAATTTGATAACCTGTAGCTCACCTATTGTAATGAATTCCCTAGGAATATTGAATCTCCACTTTATATACTTTTCCTACATGAATTTATAGAGTAAAATCTGTATTCATGCTATCGGTTCTTGTTCTAGTTTTTCCATGTATAATCCACTTAATAGTTATGCATATGTACTAGTGGAATTCGATTTCCGTTTTATGTTTCCATATTTAAATTGTAATGTTTTCTTGTATTGTCATCTTGTTAACACTAATAATTTATCAGATCAAGATTGATGCATACAGAACATATCCACTATATGGTTATATGTGGCACATTGTGTCTCTTTCTCACATCATATATTTCTTCTAATGTATCTATGGTGGGAGTAGTTATTTGAATTTCTTGGAATATCTAGAGTCATCATCATTAGTTGTCAATGTTTTGGACCACTAACCAAATCCATCATCGGGACAAAGAGTTGAATAAGAGAAGAGCATAGACTAGTAATAAACAAGGAACACAGTGAGAACCAAAAACTCTATAAAACTACTCAAGTTTGCTCCAAGGAAGAAGAATTGAAAGAAGGGTTCAAGTAACAAACAAGACTAAAAGAAAACCAAATAATTATAAACACTAAGGGAATAAAAATAAGCGCAAAAAACCAAAAACCAAAAATATTCAAATTTTTTATACTTTAAACCCTAAAAAATATATAACCATATCAAAAAATTAATATTAGCAGAAAAATCAAGAACAAGATAATAAACGATAATCAAAAAATTGAAAACTATATAATGCTCATAATTGACATCCGAGTATGAGGGAGATGTATAATTCCTCTCTCTCTCTCTCTCTCTCTCTCTCTCTCTCTCTGCCTCTCTCTCTCTCTCTCTCTCTCTCTATATATATATATATATATATATAAGAGAGAGAAGAAGAAGAAGAAGAAAGAGCTATCTCGATCCATGACGGTGGCATTTAAAAAAAATTTAACACATCCGGCTTAAGTGAAATAAGGTCACAGTTCAAATCCATGGAATTTAACACACAAATCCTTGCACGAAGGGAGTCCCTTGTCCCACAAACAAGGGGGTCTTATACACCAATTTGGTACCTTAAAATTAAATTAGTATTATATAACAATTGAAAATTGACAAGTGGCATTTAAAAAAATATTTTAACATCCAGCTTAAGTGAAATAATTTTATATCAACATTCACCTTTAAGTAAAATAATTGTATATCAAATTTATAGAGGGAGAGAGAAATTGAAAGTAAAAAAAGGAAGATTGTCATAAATTAAATGCTTACTATGGAGTTAATACATCTTATTTTAAAAATATAAGAAGTAAATATTTCAATATCAACTATATATTTATATATAACAATTGAAAGTAAAAAATAATATTATGGTTAAAACATTTGAATGGTGGATTGAATATGAGGGAGATGTGCAATTCCTTTGGTTCTCTACGTGGAGTTTACAAGTGGTGTGTGTGTGTGTGTGTGTGTGTGTGTGTGTGTGTCTGTGTGTGTGTGTGTGTGTGTGTGTGCGTATCAAATTTTTAGAGATGCAAACATTTCTTCAAGTTTTGTACTCTAAAAAAAATTTCATCTGGAGGAATTTGATGTCTATTAGCACATGATAGATCATGAGTTAAGATAGATCTATAGTGGTAATATCTAAACCACAAGATAATAATAATAACTAAATAGAAAAACAATGATAAAAGATTTAAAAAACTTAAAAAAGAAAAAGAAAACAAACCAATAAAATAGAATATTAGAAAAATTATAAAACCTAAAATACAGATCATATAATACACCCTATTATATTTATTAAAAATACCATTACAATCAAATTATTATATAATAAAACCCAAACTATAGAGGCCAAACAAGGAAAATAACATGACCAGCCTAAAAATAAGGGAATAAACATTAATAATAATAAATAGATCCTAATCAAAACCAATAATAAAAATACATAAAAACATTAAGCTAATAAAACAAATTAAAGCATACATAATAAACAAGTGTCTTTACAGAAAAGTGTTTGGTCCATAGATTTGAATTCATGCATAAGTTTGAATTACAACATTGCATGCCAACATTCTGAAGTTTATACCACTACCAAAAATGCATTAGCATCTATTATGAGGAAAATCACTCTATGGCAAGGGGTAAACCACAACAGATGAAATGATTGCATAAATCAACTCTAATCCCAAGTATGATATATAAATGAAAATGCTAACAAGACAAGATAAAGAGCCTACCTCATCCGGACGTTCGATGAAGACCACCATTGAGCACTTGAATTAAATCTTTATACCTGCAACTTGTCCTCAACAACCAAGATACACAAGCATATGGTGATAATATATATTGTTAGCACATATAATAACATAATCCATCAACATTCATAACAAATATGCCCATGGAATAACAATTCAAATATTTTCAATATATTAATTGGATGAGAAAAGAGTATTTCTATTAAAATATGATCAACAAAAGTGTATGAGTGACAAAGTTTTGTGTCGGCATGTCTCGGAACCAAGAAACTATGTCCCTTCTAGCTAGGCCTCCACCACTTCAATCGTTCACCAAAAGCAAGATCATATAATAGAGACAATGAGGTTTTGCATCAAAGAACGAAGAGATTGGGGGTTGAACAATCTGTTCAAACTTTAAAGGAAAAAGGAATGCAGACTCAATATGAAGTGAATAATTTCTCAAGAGTAACTTTTCTCTCAAAAGTTGAATTATCTCCCCTTTCCATAGTTTCAATATGGCCCAATTTATAGCCTTCAAATGGAACTGAAGGGTTGAGTTGGAATGTTTCCAATATATGGAAGTTCAAGGATCATGGATCTCATGATGTGACATGGAAACCCGACACAATTTTTAATTTTGGGCACAAAACCCGATGTACGCAGGATGTAATGGTGAAACCTGTGTATATGCATGGTTTCTACATGTAGGGTGTGTATATGTGGAAAATTTTGATTTTTATCTCTGGGAAATACAAAAGGGGACTTCAAGTATGCATAGGGAAATGGAAAAGGCCTTCTGAGAAAATTGCATGGGGTGAGGTAAATCTTATTATTACATATTTCCCCTAATGTGTGAGGTCAGAGGAGTATGTGCAATGGTCGAAATACATTATAATTCTCATAAGTGGAGTAATGGATACCCAGCTGGATGAACTAGTTGCTCATGAGAATATTACAATCCAGAATGACTTTGTACTCATGGATTCCAGTTTGAATTACACTACAGATCCATGTGGAAATATACCAAACAATTGTTCATGGCCATGAATAGGAAATACAAAGTATATACATGCCATAGGCTATCATAGTCACAAACAAGGCCCAATGGAAACCAGTCTCAAAATCAATCTGAAGATATCTGTATACAATGGAGTACAGTCTGATCTCACATGATCACTGAAGTCATATAGGTACTAGTCCAATGAATGATAGCAACATCTCAGGAAAGTTTCTACTATAAGTTGATGTCTTCAAGTATTCTACACAATCCGCCAAAATTGCAAGTCTACATCATGTGAATAAAGGAGTTGAGGTCGAACACAATGAGACTTTGTTTGATTATTTCTCATTGAGGTATACTATTAACAAACGTGAGACAACCTACTGATAATGAAAGTAGGTATCAAGGCACCAAGTACATTCTTACAACTGTGAATAGAGGTGTTGAGTTCGAACACTTGAAGAATCCATCGATCAAGAGACATTGATGTATTCCCAACTGTCGATGGAGAGAGAAAATGTCATTGATGACTGCAAGCCTCTAGGTACTCATAGGAATCTAGGCCTCATTTCCAGAATAGATGAGTTGAAGTCAATGGAAGGAGACCCACTAAAAGGAGAGCATTAAGGAATCTCTCATCAGTCAGCATGAGGTACAAAGAAATAGATTGATGATTTGGAGGAACTCGGATGAAGAGGATGTTCACAAACCAACGACCCTATGCATATTTTACATGCACCAAATGCAAGCATTGCATGAAAAAGACCCTTTGAATAGCAGCCAATAAGGAAAACTATCAACAAAGGCAAGGAAACCACCAATAAGGATAATGGCATCCAAGACACTCCATGAAACCCAATGTGTGAATAGATTTCTTTCCATCGAACACAAGGGAAAACCCCGAGTCAGTGACCAATGAGGAGATGTTGACTGTTGGGTTCAAGGTTACCTACCCATAATGAAAGTAGGACCAGGGTGCACGATAGGACTACAACTTCATGTAACTCTGAGACACACTGCAGGTATGGTCGACATGCAAAGTTAAGATTTATGAGAAATGACTTTCACGGGTGTATAGAATTCCTTTGAATAAGAGCATGAGACATATGGAGGACTCCAACAACAGAGAATTGATAATGAAACTTTGTGATGCAGGATGCACCAATCAAACTCTCCATAGGGACTGGAAGATTAACTAGTCAGAGGAGTAAACTCCAAATAACATTCTTAGCTTCCTAAGGTCATGCTAAACCCAAAATTTGGATGAAAAGTGGAATCAAAAAAAAATTCTCTATTCAAAGGCAACATGATTGTTGCCAACATGAGGTAATATTCTTTTCCCGCCCGTCCTTTTTTGTTTTTTCATAGACAAATGAATGTTATGATACAGAGGAGGAAACGAGTGTCGCGAGTAAGCAAATAGCTCCAACAGTGGAACATACCTATGCTCATTGAAAGATGGTGTATGCAGGACATGGACACTTAAGGGAATGTTTCCTCTCAGGGTACAGGGGGTCAAGCTGCAAAGGATATAAAAAAGGCTATGATTGGTCGGTGATGCAAACTGCTGAGGTAATAGGCTTATAACAAGAAAGAGAGAACCAATAATAGGCTCAATACTGCAAGAAGGATAATTGAATACAATTACAACTTAACTTCGAAGAATGTCCTTTTTCATAAATTTAGTACCCTAGGCCCAAAAAAGTATAAAACAATTCCCAAGAGAACTCTTCTCGCCACTAATGACTAGAGTATTCCTTTTTCGAAATTAGTCTACTTGGTCTGAAAAAGGGTTAAAATTACACCAAATAGACATCCTTTAAAATCCATTTAGTGAGTGTTAAAGAGACAAGTTCACTCGACAATATTTTCATGTTTGAGAAGTCTTCAAAAGAGCTTAACTAAGACTCGAGGATGTTGTTATAAGAATCATATCATGGGGAAGACCAAGGCTCCCCTGCAAGACTTCTGTCGAAAGTCAACAAATCACAAATAGATGACACAATCTTGGGAAAACTCAAAACTTTCCAAGCTGAGGAGGATAAAATACTTGCAGAGGAGGCTTTATCTACAATATATCGAAGAATTCCCCTTATCATGAAGGGTGTAGAAGAAGGAAGGTGAGGCGCTAAAAGATCATTCCACTTAAGGTAAACCACCTTAGGACTTGGAGGGAGCATACTCGAAGAGAGTGAAATTCTCCCTTTTTCAGAAGGTATAGGACTAGAAATGCTAAGGACATGGTTGAAAGACGCATCACCCCCAAAAAGAAGAGTGGAATTGACCAAAGATTGCATCGACAATGCCACTTCCTCAGACTTGTCACTCTTCAATATAAGAGTGGGATCGACCAAAGATTGCATCAACATGACCACTTCTTCAACCATTGGTTGAAAAGGATGCGATACAACACGGTCAAGAAACACATATCCCCCAAAAATAGGAGTGGTTTCATTTGAATATTGCATCGAAATGACCGTTGGTTGAACATGATGGGAGACAACAAGGTCAAGAGATGCATCACCCCCTAAAAGAAGAGGGGTGTCAGTTGAATATTGCATCGGTACGACCGATGTATCAACCAAAGAAGGAATAGAATGTTGGGAAACCAAGATGACTCAGAACCCGAAGGGACCCCAGGCAAGGACCACGCTTCTTGTACCATAGCAGTTGTGGGGCACAAACAAGTAAGGTGATGTCCTTTGCAAAGACTACAGAGGAACTTGGGATTACGTATTATACATCTAGGCTTCTTAATCGTATGAATTCCCCCAACATGACTTGCAGTGGCTAGTGACATGCTACCAGCATGATTTGCAGAGGCTAGTAGCAAATCTCCAACATGACTTGCAGATGTTGGTGATGAATTCCCAACATGACTAGCAGAGGTTGGTGAGGAACCTTCAACATGACTAGCATAGGTTGATGATGAATCCCCAACATGACTAGCAAAAGTTGGTGGTGTATGTGCAATGTGACTAGCAGTGACTATATTTGTGCCCCTAGCATGACTTGTAGTGGCTGGTTGTTGGTCTTCAACATGACTTGTAGAGGTTGTCAACCTACCTCCAACATGACTAGCATAGGTTGATGATATAATTCCAGTATGACTCACAGTGACTGGACTTGTGGTGGCGGTTGGTAGCGGCATTTAAGACCAAGGTTCCGGGAAATACTGGTTTTGAGAAATTGCGGGCCAGGAAGGTTTCTGGTATACACCATGGCCATGTCCGTCAGGATAATATCCTCCTACAGACTAATTCATAAAGGGTTGTAAGGGCATCATCACCGAGGAAGCTGCTTGCGAAGAGAAAGCGACATGACAAGGGTTACTCAGGTGAGGATATATGTTTCCCCTAGATGAAGGAACTCCATGAAGGGGGTTTCCTATACTATAAAACTGAATCCCCCCATATGAAGCACCAGAGAACATATGGAGGTCTGCCATGGGAAAAGTGTTTGTAGGAACTGGCATAGTGGAAGAAGGATAGATGGACGAGATTTAATAAGTAGAATGACCACCCATGTGAGCACTTTCTCCTGGAAAAGTGAAGATAGGATTAGATCCATAGGAAGAAAAATTCCAACCTCCTATCGTAAGAGTTAGTTGAGGGATATGACTCCCACCAAACGAAAAAGGAGAATAAGGAGGCATCATGCCTCCAGACCCAAAACTAGGATCCACATAAGGTGATGAGACAGAGGATGGAAAGTGTGAAGGCATGTGTGGCATACCATGAGAAAAAGGATTAGAGGCCCAAGGTATAGGTTGAGTATCATGATTCAGCGTACCATTCAAAAATACAAAAGGAATTTTCCCCATGGAATGATCAAAGACCATGGGTTGGGTAGCACTAAGTAAGGGATTCATGGGGGATCCACTAACCATAGTAATTAAAACTCATGACACAATACAAAATCCTAAGGCCAACTAATAATCAAATAACACACCAAAGTAAAGAAAAAAATCCAATGCACATAAACAGGATATAGTAGCTGAAAAGGGGCCTCCCTCACTAGAGTAGGTATGCCTCACCCAAAAGGGGCCTAAGACTCCCTTCAAAAGATCGAAGGTATCAGAATCAGTTATAAGGGCCCTCGTGGGCTTACCAGCGCAGTCGGTCAGATCCCCCCGGAGAGTTAATCCTCCATAAAGGGTGTGTGTTTTTTGACCCTTATTTGAATCAGGGTACATACAGAATAACCCCTACAAGTAAAAGCTACCTATGTCAATCAAATAAAGCCACCACGATATAACCAATGCACATGCGAACATTCGTAAGTCAAGTCCACCATATGGGCAGGGTAACAAAGCCCTAAATATTGAAAGCACCACCTCTCACAGAGGTAAAGGTACTAGCAAGACCCCCATATACGAATAGATCCCCAGAAATATCTATATCTCTAAGAAGGTATTAGAGGACTATCTCTGCAACCAACTTCGCGTGACCTCGTGCTTAATTCCGGTGTTAGAAGAGCGTCCTGGAATCACTAATTACACAGTGGATTTCACCACTCTCTAGTCAGACACATATGTTGAGTTTAACAACCTTGAATAAGTTTACTCACAAAATCCTATTCCAAGACCGGCCTATATCCTATGCTTGTTTGTGTACTCTAAAAAATGAAATCGTTTCTAATCAATTTTAATTAATCAACATTACTTTTAATGTCTTTGTTTTACTCAAAAGATGTGGTCATGAAACTAATGATGTTATGACTCAACATATAAAAGAAATGAATATGAACATAAAGCTAAGTCCTAAATTTCAATTCTCAAAAGATGATAAGCTTTTCAAAATGCAACTTTCAATTCAACTCTGCAATTTCAATAAGATGCAATCTTTCCATACATGTATCAACATCAATACTAAACAACCAAAAGAGAAAATTCCAATATGCAAAATGCATTTTTTTTGTATTTTCAATATGAAGAAATGAAAATTCAAGGACTTAATAACAACTTGATATATAGACCCTACTACAAGAAAAAAAGACAAGCTAAGCAAGATACCAAGAAGCAAACACTCAACCCAAGATGTAATGGCAACCAATTAAAATAATGATGAGAAAAAAAAACGCCTGAAAATTCAACCAAATAAAGGTTTCCTATCCCTCTGTAGGCACTCAACAGTTATGACAGAGACCCAACAAGACTCAGCAACCATCAAAAATCACCCAACAAACACCAAACTCAGCAATTAAGAAAAAATAAGTTGATGTATGTGAATGTTTAAACAAAAACCGCATATGTATGCACCCTATATAATGACAGCTCACGTATGTACACATCTATCAAGGGAAAAACCACGTATATCTATTAAAACATTGTCAGGTTAAGGATAAGGCCAAGAAACTCAGATTCAAAATGAAAATAGGTTGTCAAGAAATCAGACCACAAGGAAACTCAAGATAACAAAGAGAAATCGAAGGAGAAAAACACTCCAAACCCCGAAATAGAAGATTCAATCCCCAGTATGGTCGCCATTTTTTTCACAAGGAAAATCACTCTATGGCAAGGGGTGAACCACAATAGACTGAATGACTGCAGAAACTAACTCTAATCCCAAGTAATCTATATAAATGAAAATGCTAACAAGACAAGATAAAGAGCCTACCTCGTCCGGACGTTCGATGAATACCATCGTTGAGCACCTGATTCAAAGTTTTATACCTGCAAATTTTCCTCAACAACCAAGATACGCAAGATATGGTGATAATATATATTGTTAGCACATATAATAGCATAATCCATCAACATTCATAACAAATATGCCCATGTAATAACAATTCAAATATTTGTAAGATATTAATTGGATGAGAAAAGAGTATTTCTATTAAAATATGATCAACATAAGTGTATGAGTGACAAACTTCCATGTCAGCATGTTTCAGAACCGAGAAACTAAGTCCCTTCCAGCTAGGCCTCCACCAAAGGCAAGTTCATATAAGAGAGACAATGAGGTTCTTCATCAAAGAGGGAAGAGATTGGTGGATGAGCAATGTGTTCATACTTTAAAGGCCAAAGGAATGCAGACTCAATATGAAGTGAATAATTTCTCAAGAGTAACTTTTCTCTCAAAAGTTGAATTCTCTCCCCTTTCCACGGTTTCAATATGGCCCAATTTATAGCCTTCAAATTGAACTGAAGGGTCGAGTCGGAACATTTCCATTATATCGAAGTTCAATGATCATGGATCTCGTGACGTGACATGGAAACTCAACACAATTTTTTATTTTTGGCACAAAACCCGATGTACACAAGTTTTAATAGTGCAACCTGCATATACGCACTTTTTCTAGCTGTAGGGCGCGTATATGTCGAAAAACATGATTTTTAGCTCTGGGAAGTACAAAATGGGACTTCAAGTCTGCATAGGGAAACGGAAAAGGCTTTCTGAGAAAATTTCATGGGGTGAGAAAAATATTTCTATAACAACATCCACTTGTCAAATTAGAATGTTGTATGTTAAATTACTTATGAAAATCATAACAATTATGTAAAAGAAAGATAAAATAATGAAGTTTAAGGGCCGAAAAATTGAAATTTCATGAGCATGCAAGTTTTTATTATGCCACCTAAGCCAAGATCATCACACATAATTAATAAACTTAATAGTTACAAGGTTAACATATTACTATACAGTTGTGTCGATTTTGTGATTATTAATTTTTTCTAGTTGCTTGAATTTTGTAATTGTTATTATATAATTCATGTCTCTATTTCTCACATAATCTACAATATAATCACTGATACCATGGAGATAATTGAATTTAAAAATAGTTGGGACCAATCCTTTAATGTATATGGTTAGCATGTCCAATAATTTGCAATCAAAACATATAATTACCATGACCATGAATTTACAATGAAAATAGTCGCAATGTAATTAGTTCTTTAGAAAGGGCCAAAACTTAGATCATCTGAAAAAGTTGAGTAATCCACTTCACATGGTATACACATATATGTCATTGTCATTGGAGTGGTTAAGATCTAAATTTTCATTCACTATGCTTGCATCCAAGTCCATAAGCCTCATGGTACCCAAGATTGAATTAGTGGTCCATATTATTGTTAAAGAGATCGCAACTAGTTGGAGAGGGAGACGACAATGATAGAACTTCTTTCATGGATGATCTACTAGGAAGTAGATATAGGAAGTGTAAATATGGGTTCGGATTGTATGCAGATCCATCTATGTTAGTTATATAGAATTATAGAGATAGTCTGGCTCATGGTATATATTGAGGAGAAATTTCCTAAAATATATTAGGAAATAACAAACCCAGAAATGGGAAAAAAAGGTTGGGCCAAAAAGGAGACATCAAACGAGACGCTAATAATTGTAACCATTGCACTTCACATCCAATATATGTCATCACATATATTTATTCCAGTCATGAATTTAATGACCTCAATGAATGGATGTCCTAGTTATCTAAGATTAAAACTTCAAACTTAAGTTATGTAAGTTTGAAAAACAAATTGCATTATGTGCATGTTGAGTGATTAAAACTCAAAAGTTAGGTCTAACTTAAGATTGAAAAAACAACATTACATTAGAACTAGGCCATGAGACATCCAATTGGTCAACCAATGCCATAAATACTATTTAAATATTAATAAAAAATGATTTTTTTTATTAAATATATGTACAACATTAGATAACAAGAAAAATATTTGTAGTTAAAAATAAACTAATGGATGGTCAATTATGAATGAAATGGTATATTTACATTTAAAGGAAAACTAATAGATGATCAATTATGAATGAAATGGTATATTTACATTTAAAGGAAAAGTAATAGATGATCAATGATAAATCAAATAATATATTTGTAATCTAAAAAAAACTAAAATAATCAACAATAAATATAATACTAAGCCTAATAAAAACTATAATATACTTATAATAATACAAAATGACCATAAACATTAAAACATATTAAAAATAATAAATAAATAAATAATATAACATAAAATATCAAAAACAAAACTAACAAACAATAAACATAATATAATATTATTATTAATACAACACACAATAATACTATTATTAATACAACACAACAAAGTAATAATGATAAATACAAAGTTAATAACAATAAACATAATATAATACTATTATTAATACAACACAACAAAGTAATAATGATAAATACAAAGTTAATAAAAGTTATACTATACTTGCAATAGTAATATAAATAAGCCTAAACAATATTGACAAAACCACGAATAAACATAATCAAACAAACCTAAAATAAGAAAAAACACTTAATAAAATTAAATAAAAACCCATGATCCATTGTTTGTCTCCCCTTCCAACTTGTCAATAAGTCAAGATAACGGTTTATTATCAAAATATTGAGTGGTTCTCATATACCAACTAAACGTAACAATTTATCCTTTAGCTAAATATATTAGTTTTTCAAAGTGTGTAATAGTATAGCTCTAGTTTAAATGTTCTATTAAATGTTCTATTAAAGGGTTATTTTTTCAAGGGACGTGTATTAAAAATTTAATTAGAAATGGTTAGAATTTTATCTTTAGATTTGAGTGATTATTTCTGCATCATATGAGTGTTCCAAGGTTTTCTCAGCATGTTGATTTTATTTCTGCATTCAGAAATAGATTTTGAATGATAAAAAATAGTGATTAGTACAAATTTATATCACCAGATTCAGGCTAAAAAAATTATTTAGTAAAACAGCTAGACAATCCCATAAATATCTAGTTACAAAGTATTAAAAGTAATCAGAACTTGAAAGGAAAGACAAATAATCCATCATAAATTTACTTCAATGTTATGTAGCTCATACTTATTACTAATTTTCAAAATTTGATGTATTCAGGGTTGTTTAACTGTTCTATGTTTTTGGTCTTTTCTTTAAAATCACAATTTTCTGTTATTTAAATTGTATTTCTAAATAGAGAAATGAATTTGCCTGCACTCAGATTATACAAAATTAACCAAAATTGCAGATCCAACAATTTCTCACTAAATTTCTGACAAAATATACATTCTCCAATCATGATCCAACTATATTTTTCCGCGCTTAAAATATACATTGTCTTACTTATTAACAAATAATCATGATCCAACTATATTTTTCGGCGTTTAGTTTTAAATCAAACACAATGCACGCATGTTTGGTTTTGTTTAGATTTTGTACCGGCGATACCCCTCTCGACTACCATGAACTCTATTGTATTTTGCATCCAGAGGTGCCATGCATGTTTTCCATATTATAAATCAGGAATATTAGAGAGTAAGAGGTTGTGTGTTGAAGTGAGATGTTTTCTTACTTATAAAATTAGTGTTGTGTCCATCATGTTTGCTGTGTTAGGTTTTCTTTCTCCTCCGAGGCTGCGCAAGAATTTAAGAAGTTATAAAATGAAACCCTAAAAACCAAACGTGCTGGACGCATCCGGAAGGATTTCGTGAGTTTTAAAATCAAACATTAAAAACCAAACGTGATGGACGCACGTTTGCTGTGTTTGAGATTTGGTAGCCATTAGATTCCTCTCGGTTTGTATATTGGATCGAGAGGTGCCATGCATGTTTTTTTTATATTACAAATCACGATTTTCCGAACAGAGACAGGAGTTGAGTGAGAAATGTGTTATGTTGAAATGGTTTTTTTGAATTAAGGGTTGTTGAGCCTCGCCGATGAAAGTCTTACGCAGCCTTCTCGAAGGAAGCTCATACTCGAAGCACTAAAATAATAATGAAAAATAAACTAAATAAAATATTTAATAGGAAATGGTACATCTATTGGAAATGTGTATAATTAATGGTATTTTAATTACGCAGGCCTACACCCTATTGATCATAAGCACATTTAATAGATTTTTAGTGCTTAATCAGTTTTGTATGGACAAAATTAAATTCCAATTGAATATTCTTAGTAGTCTCAATAAATCAAGACATCAGTTTACATGTTTATTTTTTTACTTTTACTTAATCATATTTAAAATTTATTATGGTGGCTATCTGATTGTCACGTATGAGTGATTAGGGTTTCATTTTCTAGGCCAACCTAAACCTTTGTTCTTCACCAACCACGTTCTTTTTGCAAGCCCATAGATTTTCGTGGACCTAGTGTTTTTCCAGCCGCCACTTAGAGGTCGCGGCTGTGCTAGTTTAAAATCTCAATCGGATGATTAACAATTTAAATGATTAACATAAATTAATATCTGTGCAAGCTAGATTTGAATAATTAACCTGCACTATGGATTTCGTGGGTCTGATGTTTTTACTGTGATTAAACTGCACTATGAATTTTCGTGGGCCTGGGCCATGGATTTTCGTAGGCCTGGCTTTTTACTGTGCTAATTAGGTTTTTTTTTTTTAAACTACGCTGGAGTTTTACCAGCTTTCGACGTTCACCAGCCTAGCTGTGCTAGTTAAGCTTCAATATCAGATTATGAAACCCATAAAATACAAAGCATATTTTCATTGTCATAGTGGGGTAAGAGCGGATCCATATCTCGAAAGGAGAATCTTTCCATGGCTGATATTTAGGATCGTTTGACCTTTAAATATCTTCCAATGTCTTGGGTTTCCCATTCCCTCATCAAGTTCTGTAAACAGGGAAGAGAGTAGTGGAGATTATTTTGCAGAATGGGGCAGGGAGGAAGATCAGGCAAGGTGGAGTATAGGGATCCCCTTCCTGCTCCGTTTTTAGATGTAAAGGAATTCTGCCTCTGGTCTTTCTACAGGGCTATCATAGCCGAGTTCGTAGCCACGTTTTTGTTTGTGTATGTAATAGTTAGCACAATAATCGGGCAAGCAAACGAGAAGAATCCGTGTGGTGGGGTGGGTATCCTGGGTATTGCCTGGTGCGTTGGAGGAATGATCTTCGTTCTCGTGTATTGCACCGCTGGAATTTCAGGTGTCCATTTCTTTCCTACTAGTAACAATAAAATCTCCCATGTTGTGATAATGCAATTTCTGTTAGATAACTAGTTCATAATTCTATAAACTATGAACAGATTCAAGGAAAGAAAATATCTGTGATTGAATCACAATTTAATTTTGCATGGTGCAGGCGGGCATATAAACCCCGCAGTCACATTTGGGTTGCTTGTTGCTAGAAAGGTGACTTTGAATCGAGCAGTGTTGTACATGGTGGCACAATGTGCTGGTGCAGTCTGCGGAGCTGGTATGGTAAGAGAGTTGCAGAAGACATATTATTATAGAGGCGGAGGTGGAGTGAATTCAGTGTCAGAGGGATACACCAAAGAAAAAGCCCTTGCAGCAGAGATAATTGGCACTTTCGCCTTGGTTTACACCGTTTTCTCTGCAACAGACCCCAAGCGCAACGCCCGCGACTCCCACGTCCCTGTATAATACATTAATCCACCCATGCAACACATACATCTATACAGTTCCTGTGTTAGTTATTCAATAATGGAGAAAATTATTAATGTGAAAAGTGGTGCATGCAGGTTTTGGCTCCGCTTCCCATTGGATTCACCGTATTCGTGGTGAATTTGGCAACAATTCCCATCACAGGCACAGGCATCAACCCTGCCAGGAGCTTTGGGCCGGCTGTGGTTTACGGCCACCAAAAATCCTGGGA
>SNQJ01S0055438.1:44407-75204 GCA_010110895.2 Picea sitchensis
ATATCAAGGGGAAAGAGAATAAAGTGGCTGATGCACTCAGCAGGAGGGTGCATGAACTACATGATATATCCATTAGCATGTATCCAACTGATATTAAAAGAAAAATTCTGGAGGCTACAAATGCAGATCTGCAGTACAGAGAATTGGTAGCAAATCTACAACAGGGTAAGATGCCACAAAAGGTGGATAATTATAATTTGGGAATAGATGGAATACTGCTACACAAGAACAAAAATTTTGTTCCAAATGTCCATGACTTGAAATGTATGATTTTGCATGAAATGCATAATGTCCCTTATGCAGGGCACCCTGGATATCAGAAAACCATGGCAACGATCAAGAGCCATTACTTTTGGCCAGGTATGAAGAGAGATATCATTGAATACATCGCTAGATGTATGGAATGCCAGAAAGTTAAAGATGAGCATAGGAACCCATCAGGGTTGTTGCAACCTTTTCCCATTTCTGAATGGAAGTGGGAAGTGGTGACAATTGATTTTATTACAGGATTGCCCAAAACAGACAAGCTACATGATTCAATCATGGTGGTGGTGGAAAAGATTACAAAAGTTGCCCATTTTATTCCACTGAAAACTACTCACAAGGCAACAGATGTTGCTAATATTTTCATGAAGGAAGTGGCACGATTGCATGGAATTCCTAAAACAATTGTGTCCGACAAAGACCTGGAATTCACCTCGAATTTCTGGAAAGGATTGTTCAAAGGATTCGGAATGAATATGAACTTTAGTACAACTTATCATCCTGAGTTTGATGGACAGACAGAGAGGGTGGACAGGATGATAGAAGACATACTGAGAATGTATGTGATGGAAAAACCATTGAAATGGGAGGACTATCTGCACTTGGTAGAATTCGCTTACAATAATGGGTATCAGGCACCGTTGAAGATGATCCTATTTAAAGCACTTTATGGAAGAAAGTGAAATACTCCAGTGAGCTGGGATAATCTAGCTGATAGGATAGTAGTTAGGCCAAAGTTACTCAAGGAGATGGAGGACCAAATGATAAAAATTAAACAGAATTTAAAAGTTGCCCAAGACAAGCAGAAAAGTTATGCTGATAAGAATATAACCCACAGAGAGTTCAAAGCGGGTGATCATGTTTTCCTGAAGGTGAAAGCTAACAGGAGTTCCATGAAGCTGGGAAGCTGCACCAAGTTGGTAGCCAGATTTTGTGGGCCATTTGAAATCCTAGAGAGGATTGGTCCAGTTGCTTATATGATTGCATTGCCTGCATCTATGTCTGTTCATAATATATTCCATGTATCATTGCTAAAGAAATATATACCTGATGTTAATCATGTTATTGATTGGAATGTGATTCAGGTGGAGCAAGAAGGTGCTTTTCAAGTGCATCAAGTGCGCATTTTGGACCAGAAAATCAAGCAGCTCCGGAATCGATCCATAGGGCTTGTAAAGGTCCAATGGACCTGGTACGGTCCTGAGGACGCTTCTTGGGACATAAATTTTGAGGACGCTTCTTGGGAGCATGAGGATTCTTGGGACAAAATACCCACATCTTTTTGAGGATTTTTGAAAATTTTGTTGTATATGGGTATATGATGCACTGAGGACAGTGCATAAATAAGGGGAGGAGATTGTAATATCCCTTGACTGAACCCAATTGTAAATGTAATGTAAGTGTACTTAAGTTGGTGAGTTGTTTTGACATCATTTTGTAATGCACCTTTCATGGCATAGTGCTCGCAGGTACTGCGCAGTAAAATGATGTACTGTGCACATTCCCAGATACCGCGTACAGTAACTAAAGTGTGTGCAGTATGGAGGTAAGCAAGCCTTGTGTATATGATATGTGTTATAGGCTAGTGAGCCAGTTTTTATAAATTGGGATGCTTATGTTTTGGAATTAGGCCAGGGCGCCTAGATTTTAAAGGCCAGTGCACCTATTTTGTATATGTCTCATGATTAATATAAGATACATCACTACATGCAGACCGACCACAATAAAAGAGATGGGGGACTGAACTTCACCAGTTAGGGAAAGGGAGGGAGAAAATTTAAGGGAAAGGGCTAAGCTAGAGAGAAAAAGCCAAAAAGGAATATTATATTAATATTTATTAAAACATAAAGCATGGATAGTTATTTTATCCTAAGTTCTAAAGTTGGGGATAAGTGGACCAAAGTAGCTTCCAACATGACATGTGTCAAGTTAGGGACATGCATACATGTCATGGGGACTTAGTTCATTTTCACACTTTTTTCTCCATCATTCTTATGATCATCTCTCCCATGATTCATTCCATCATTTAGTCATCCAATCAGTAATTCCATGACCATTTCACTCACGCAATCAGTTATCCTTCAGACATTCATTTCATTGTATCTTGAGCCTGTTTCCATAGCCATTTCCTATTGGTGTACCTGGTTAGTTTGGGAGAGGGATTGAAGAAATGGGTTGTCAGGCCTGTGGGAAATTGAAGAGGCGGGTTGTCAGGCCCGTGAGAAATTCTCTGGGTGAGAGAATTGTTGGGAATTGATTTCATGAAGGTGATAAACTGCAGCTACAATGCTCTAAGACTTCTGGTCCAACATGTTTTTGAAGCCCTAGAAAGGAGGTGGGGTAGTTGAAGGACTATTGAGCAGATAAGGGGCACACTTCCTTGGGTGGGACAGGCATGTGGGGAATGAGAGGCTATAGGTTGTTAGTTGAGTGAGCACTTGAGACAGAGTCTTTCCTATTATTTATGAGCCTTTAGCCTGGTTAGGAATCCCTTTACCCAGGTAGAGTGTAGTCCAGATGGGGGGTGACTCACTGTTGAGAGTGATGAATAGTGTAGTCTAAGGCTAGGAGGTTCGTGGATGGTCTGTATGCAGTTGGTGACAATATTTCCAAAATAAGTACCAATTGTATGATAAATTTACATGTTGCATTGTTATTTATGTGCTTATGTTACGGTTTATCATATATGTGATTATAACTGTCTGTATGTTTATGGGTATTTCCCTGTATATGTTGCATGTCTGTGTTTACTGTTATTTCAGTATGAAATTGTATATTTATAGAATGTAATTGTTTGTTTACGTTTATAGGTAAATCTTATGCAAGAGTGTTGTATGTATATGTTATAATTGCATGCAGTTTGAAGAGAAACTTTGTGTGGCATAGCTTAGTTGAATATTGGGTATGTTACAGTATGTTCCGCAATGAGAGAATGAAAGTGTTCCCTTGTGTAGTGTGGCCCAACCATGGGTGGTCGGGGACGTTACAGTCATGAACCTGTGGCTGGAAGGGTTGGAATTTTTTAACTAGTATGGATACATGAGATGACTTTGTGAAGACGAAATCCTTGTGCTTTTCTTCAATATTGTTGACCTTCTTCTGTTGGAAATAAAGTGCTTAGACTGAGGCTGCAGTGGTTGCAGTGTTCTTATGTTCACCTTTTGAAAAGACTGTGAAGAAGATGAATTTTGTAGTATGATATACTACCTTGCATCACTGTTCAGGTTTCAAAGTAGTTGGAACTGCCTTTGGTATCATGTAGAGATGACCCCCTAGAGTAACAATGACACTATGGGGTCAAGACTCATAAATAGCATGACACTTCCACATATATGGTTGTCCCAAAATAACATAACAAACATCCAGCGGGGAAACATCACATAATACATCACCCTTGAAGGGATGGATGTCATATGACAATCAACACTGTTGGCTGACATGAATATCTTGTTCATGGCGAAGCCATCTGATGTTGTATGGATGTGGGTTTGTTGTTATTGAAAATCCTAACTGTTTGACGAACTTTGTCGAGATGATATTCTTCTGACTTATTCTATCAACAATAAAATGCAGCGGGGTCCCCTTCACCCATATCTATGAATTAAAAAGTTGCTCCCCCTCTTATGGATCTATTGGTTCTTCTAGTTGAAATGTTATGGTTGCGACGATAGAAGTGGGGTCTGCGTCGATGATCTGTCTTCTGCCAGTATTTTCTAAATCACATTCTGAATCAAGGTTCAGATACTTGTCTTTGATCTCATCCACCAATGACTATTTTGAGAGACATTCATCGGTGTTGTGCTAGGGGATTTTGTGGAAATAACACCATTTTCCAATGTCCTTCTTCATCTTCCCATGACCCTTCTTTTCCTGTGGCTTGGACTAGTTTTCGGGAGGTTGTTTGTCAGGGTCGTATTTATCATACTTTGGTTGTTGTGTATTTTCAAAATTGAACTCCCATTTGTTCTAGTGCCTAAATTTCTACTCGATTTTAACAACATATTAATAAGCAACACCCAATGATGAAATGTCCAGAAAATCCATTTCAATTTAGATGTATCTTTGTAGAGTCACATGGTATTTCATAACTATATGTCGCTCAGAGTCTTTGATACCCAGCTTGGTGCACAAGGTATGGAAGGTATTGGTGAACTCTGGAACTGCTTGGTCCCTTTCTTGATGCAGCGTGGTCCATCTCATGTACCGGTTCTCATAGTTACCAACAGGGTAATATTGTTCCTTGACCGCATCCATAAAAAAATCCCAAGTGGGTTTGGTCCCATATATTCCAGACTCCTCTATGGAAATTTTCTCCCAGTTTGTTTCCCTCCAATGTTTGACATGAGGGAGATCCTTAAGGAGTGCGAAGGTGATATTTTCCCTGTCAGAAAAAGTTTGGACAGAGAAATAAACTTCTAGCACATTTAACCATTTCTCCAGGGAATCTGCATATATCTGACCTTCAAATACAAGAATGTCAAAATTAACTTGTACCTTGAAAGGATAGGTTCTTCCAAAGTGGTCGCTTGATGAATATGCGTCGGTTGTTATCGGCAGACATTGAAGGATGTGGGAAAAATTCTCCATCATTTTGTCCCTTTGTCGAGTGAGAGATTTCTCAAGCAAAAATTTAATAGAATCGTTTGCTCCGTCAGTTTTTTTTCTTCTACCATGGAGGATTTCTTAGGCGTGCGAGAGATATTTTCCTCAAGATATACAAGATTGAGACCCAACTTTCTATACTCGGACCTAGTCAGGGACATGCACTGAAAAAAAACTGATCAAGAGCAACCTTCTCTGATACCACTAATCCAGATTATTTTCGGCATGAAATGAGATTAGAGATATAATAAAGAAATGTACAAATATATACTGAATATTCAATAATATAACATAAATATATCATAGATGCAACCATAAACACAAAGATACAATAATACACAATTTCTATTAATGAGCGACATGTACAAAACTATAGAAATATAGAGTGAAAGACTCGCTAGAATGGTGGCATCTTATATCTCAGAAGAGATGTGACAAATACTCACATTCACAAGAATATGATTAAAATGAGGCTCTAAAGTCATTTTTAACATAAATAAAATCCAAACCCTAACCCCAAAAGATGAAAAACCAATAGTTTTTTGGACCCTGTTTTGGGTAGTTTGGTGTATCAACTTCCTAGGGGCGTAACTTTGGCATACGATCTACGCTTGGGATGCACAATAGCTCATTGGAAAGGTATCATCAAGGAAATTCATTTTGGGGGCTCAATCAAATCCTTAGGTGATCATTGAGGTCCTTCATCCAGAAAAACTTCATTTAGACCCTCAAAATGGCCGTGGATGTTTAGGAACCGAAAAAACTGCTAAAAATAGTAAATTGCCAGAAGACTCTTTTGAGCCAGTTGCAATAGGTGGGTGGACACCAATATCCACCTGGAGCATCAATGGTGGCACATTTTCATAAAAAACATGACAAGGAAGACTTAGAGTTCATGTTTTCTTGAATGAAGCAGAGTATTTCTACATTGACATAATTGATGACACAACTATTGGTAAAGAAATATGGGAAAGAAAACTCAGTAGATACTAAGAATTAAGAAGATAAGGAACACTAAGGAGAACCCCCATACCATGATTTTATTTCACTTCTCGCATTCATTTCGAAGTTGAATAAAAAATTAAGGTGCCCATGTATGATTGAAAAATGAATGTTGAATTCTTGAATATCTGGTTGAAACAATTGGAATTTTAATTTGGTCTTTATCAAATCCAAGAAACATGGTAGAATTTATTTTCCCATTTGAACATGACCATACATTCTCTACTGTGGTGGGATATTTATTTGTATGCACTAAGGATAGTCAAGAATCCCATGGTTATAAAATGGGAGGACTTCAAGGAATTGTTAAATTCACAATTTTATCTCATAGGCTACGAAGAGGAGAAACTCATGAAGTGGTAGTACCTTCAACAAGAACAGGAACAAGGACTAAAATAATAAACTTATGAGTTTAGGAGGTGGTCCATCAAGTTGTGTATCTATTTGGAAGAGGCATGAGTGGTGGATAATTACCTTAGAGTAATTTCTATCCATATCCAAAGACAATCAAAACTTCATGATCTGAAAAATCATAGATGAGGAAAGAAAGAAGGCTCTCTATATTCAATTGGACTCTATGAAGGGGAAGCAACACATGTTCCAAGAAGAAACATGCAAGAAAAGGGACAAGAATATGGAAGCCATAGACGAGAAAAGGAGGGATCCTAATAGTCATTTCAAACATTGTGATCTACATGGGAACATGAAAGAGAATTGATGCAAAGTTCATTTGGAATTATGTCCAAAGCGGCTAAAGACTAAGGGGAAAGAAAATGCATCTCTCGATAAAAATAAATAAGTGGTGGAAATCACCTCTCATCAAGATGAAGCCATATTTTGTACCACATTGTAGCATCCAAAGGTGAGAGGAGATAAACTCAAACTATTCCAAATTAAATTTCAAGTGACGAATCACAACGTAAATTCTTTGTTTGAAAATGATTCTCAATGTAATCTGGTTTTTTAAATTGTAGATGATGAGATTGGTATGAAAACTTATGATCAAGTAAAACTATGTTCCATATCATGGTTGCAAGATAAATATATTATGATAATTACTCTAAGGTGTAAAATCAATTTTTCCATTATTTCTTGAAGTAGAATGTGAAATTGCACCATTGGACGCCTGTGGAGTGATGTTTCGTATCCCATATATGTGGGATAGGGATACTAGCTTCTACAAGAGTCAAAATAAAATACTAATTGGTCAAGGGTGGAAAGGATTACTTTGTCAAAGCACACTGAGAGAGAGAGAGAGAGAGAGAGAGAGAGAGAATAACTTCTCTCACAGAAAAATACGGGTAAACAAGAAAAAAACATGTCACTTTCATCAGTGATGGAATGGTGGATATGGAGAGGAAAATGGAGGCCTTGTGATATTTTCTTCTTAATGGGCCACCTTTTAGGGACCAAAATACTTCACATGGGGAGATGAGATCCAAATTAGATGTTTGTCAAACATTTTGTAAATTTGGTAATAAACATGTCTTTATTTTGTTTTTTCTTCTCTATATAATTTTGTGTTTTTGGAAAAGTTGGAAGTGGAAATGAACCATTGTGATGGTTGGGCTTCTAAAGGTATCCATTAAAAAGGGAAAAAAAAGGTTATAGGGGGTCCACAAAACTAGAGTTGCAGAGAGAATTGGAAAATCTTGGAGGGAAGAGAGGAGCACCCAAAGAATGAACACGCTTGAATATCAGTTGATGAAGGAGTCAAGGAACATGTCCATGATGAGAAAAGGTATCTCTGAACCATGTCCATATTCAATTTTTGTCAGCTAGCGAGTAACAATGCATTAGAATTTGATAACTTGTAGCTCACCTATTGTAATGAATTCCCTAGGCATATTGAATCTCCACTTTATATACTTTTCCTACATGAATTTATATAGTAAAATCTATATTTATGCTATGGGTTCTTATTCTAGTTTTTCCATGTATAATTCACTTAATAGTTCTGCATATGTACTAGTGGAATTTGATTTCCATTTTATGTTTCCATATTTAAATTGTAATTTTTTCTTGGATTGTCATCTTGCTAACACGAATAATTTATCGGTTCAATATTGATGCATAGAGAACATATCCACTATCTGGTTATATGTGGCATATTGTGTCTCCTCCTCACATCATATATTTCTTCTAAGGTATCTATGGTGGGAGTATTTATTTGAATTTCTCGGAAGATCCAGAGTTATCATCATGAGTTGTCAATATTTTGGATCACTAACCAAATCCATCATCAGGACAAAGAGTCGAATAAGAGAAGAGCAGAGACTAGTAATAAACAAGTAACACAGTGAGAACCAAAAACTCTATAAAACTACTCAAGTTCGCTCCAAGGAAGAAGAATTGAAAGAAGGGTTCAAGTAACAAACAAGACTAAAAGAAAACCAAATAATTATAAACACTAAGGGAATAAAAATAAACACAAAAAACCAAAAACCTAAAATATTCAAATTTTTTATACTTTAAACCCTAAAAAAGATATAACCATATCAAAAAAATAATATTAGCAGAAAACTCAAGAACAAGATAATAAACGATAATCAAAGGTAGAGCTATGGTGAGGCATCAGTGGGGATGTATAATTCCTCTCTCTCTGTCTCTGTCTCTATACTCTCTCTCTCTCTCTCTCTATATATGTATGTATATATATATATATATATATATAGAACATGTGTTTTGATCCCTAAGGGTCCTGAGTTCAAATCCATGGGAATTTAACAAGTCTTTTGAGAAGGAGTCCCTTGTCCACAAACAAGGGGTCTTATACACCAATTTTTTTTTTTTTTTTTATTTCTTTTTATATATATAACAATTGAAAATTGACAAGTGGCATTTAAAAAAAATATTTTAACATCGACTTAAGTGAAATAATTTTATATCAACATTGCCTTTAATCAAAATAATTGTATATCAAATTTACAGAGGGAGAGAGAAATTGAAAGTAAAAAGGGAAGATTGTCATAAAATTAAATGCTTATATGGGTTAATACATCTTATTTTAAAATATAAAGTAAATGTTCAATAGTCAATATATGTTATATATAACAATTGAAGTAAAAATAATATTATGGTTAAAACATTGTTTGGATAGTGGATTGAATATAGGGAGATGTGCAATTCCTTTGGTTCTCTATGTGGAGTTTACAAGTGGTGTGTGTGTGTGTGTGTGTGTGTGTGTGTGTGTGTGTATCAAATTTTTAGAGATGCAAACATTTCTTCAAGTTTTGTACTCTAAAAAAAAATTCATCTGGAGGAATTTGATGTCTCTTAGCACATGATAGATCATGAGTTAAAATAGACCTATAGTGGTAATATCTAAACCACAAGATAATAATAATAACTAAATAACAAAACAATGATAAAAGATTAAAACTTAAAAGAAAACAAACCAATAAAATAGAATATTAGAAAAATTATAAAACCTAAAATACAAATCGTATAATACACCCTATTATATTTATTAAAAATACCATTACAATCAAATTGTTATATAATAAAACCCAAACTATAGAGGCCAAACAAGGAAAATAACATGACCAGCCTAAAAATAAGGGAATAAACATTAATAATAATAAATAGATCATAATCAAAATAATAATGAAAATACATAACAAGAAACCATGGCTAATAAAACAAATTAAAGCATACACAATAAACAAGTGTCTCTACGGAAAAGTGTTTGGTCCATAGATTTGAATTCATGCATAAGTTTGAATTACAACATTGCATGCCAACATTCTGAAGTTTATACCACTACCAAAAATGCATTAGCATCTATTATGAGGAAAATCACTCTATGTGAGGGTAAAACCACAGCAGGATGGAAATGATTGCATAAATCAACTCTAATCCCAAGTGATATATAAGAGAAAATGCTAACAAGACAAGATAAAGAGCCTACCTCATCAGGACGTTCGATGAATTCCACTATTGAGCACTTAGATTAAAGTTTTATACCTACGACTTGTCCTCAACAACAAGATACACAAGCATATGGGTGATAATATATATTGTTAGCACATATAATAACATAATCCATCAGCGTCATAACAAATATGCCCATGGAATAACAATTCAAATATTTTCAATATAATAATTGGATGAGAAAAGTATTTCTATTAAAATATGATCAACAAAAGTGTATGGTGATGACAAAGTTTTGTGTCGGCATGTCTGGAACCAAGAAACTATGTCCCTTCTAGCTAGGCCTCCACCACTTCAATCCCTTTGTCCTTGAAAGTATTAACTTCTTTTGTTCAACCCCCAGTCTCTTCATATGATGATCAGAAGAGATTGGGGGTTGAACAATCTGTTCAAACTTAAAAGGAGAAAAGGAATCTCACCAGAGACTCAGTATGAAGTGAATAATTTCTCAAGAGTAACTTTCTCTCAAAAGTTGAATTATCTCCCCTTTCCATAGTTTCAATATGGCCCAGATTTATAGCCTTCAAATGGGCTGAAGGGTTGAGTTGGAATGTTTCCAATATATGGAAGTTCAAGGATCATGGATCTCATGATATGACATGGAAACCGACACAATTTTTAATTTTGGGCACAAAACCCGATGTCTGTGGGTTGTAATGGTGCAACACACATGGCCATATGCATGGTTTCTACATGAGGTGTGTATATGTGGAAAATTTTGATTTTTATCTCTGGGAAGTACAAAGGGGACTTCAAGTATGCATAGGAAATGGAAAACCTCTAGAGAGAAAATTGCATGGGTGAAATTAAATCTTTTATTATTATATTTCATGTGTGAGGTCACAAGGGAAAGTGTTGGTTGAAATACATTATAATTCTCATAAGTGGAGTAATGGATACCCAATTTTATGGATGAACTAGTTGCTCATGAGAATATTACAATCGAGAATGACTTTGTATATGGCTTCCAATTTGAATTACATTGCGGATCCATGTGAAAATATACAAACAATTGTTCATGGCCATGAATAGGAAATACAAAGTATATACATGCCACTTAGGCTATCATAGTCACAAACAAGGCCCAATGGAAACCAGTCTCAAAATCAATGAAGATATCTGTATACAGTAGAGTACAATCTGATCCCCCATGACCACTGAAGTCATATGGTACTAGTCCAATAGAATGATACTTAACATCTGAGGAAAGTTTCTACTATAGAATTGATGTCTTCAAGTATTACACACAATCCACCAAAGGTGCAAATCTACATCATGTGAATAAAAGGAGTTGGTCGAACACAATGAGACTTTGTTTGGAATTATTCTCATTGAGGTATACTATTAACAAGCGATAGGCAACCTCTTGATAATGAAAGTAGGTATCAAAGGATCCCTGAGTACATTCATACAAAGCTGTGAATAAAGGAGTTGGTGTCAGACACTTGAAGAATCCATCGATCAAGAGACATTGATGTATTCCCAATTTGTCTGATGGAGAGAAAATGTCATTGATGATTGAAGCCTCTAGGTACTCATAGGAATCTAGGCCTCATTTCGAGAATAGATGAGTTGAAGTCAATGGAAGGGAACCCACTAAAGGGAGAGCATTAAGGAATCTCTCATCGGTCAGCATGAGGTACAAAGAAATAGATTGATGATTTGGAGGAACTTGGATGAAGAACATGTTCATGAACGAATGACCTTGTGCGTATTTCACGTGTTCCAAATGCAAGCATTACATGAAAAAGATCCTCTGAATAACAACCAATAAGAAAAAACTATCCAACAAAGGCAAGGAAAACCACCAATAAGGATAATGGCATCCAAGACACTCCATGAGAGCAATGTGTGAATAGATTTCTTTCCATGGAACACAAGGGAAAACCCCGAGTCAGTGACCAATGAGGAATGTTATTTGGGTTCAAGGTTACCTACAAGTGAGGATCGGGGTGCACGATAGGACTACAACTTCATGTAACCTTGAGACACAATAAGGGTATGGTCGACATGCAAATTAAGATTTATGAGAAGCTGACTTTCCATGGTGATAGACTTATTTTGAATAAGAGCATGAGACATATGGAGGACTCAACAGCAGAGAATTGATAATGAGGCTTTGTGATGCGGGATACCAAGTAAACCTCCATAGGGTGGAAGATTAACTAGTCCGGAGGAATTAAACTCAAATAACGATCTTAAACTTCCCTAAGGTCATGCCGGCAAGAACTTTGGATGAAAATTGGAATCAAAAAAATTCTCTATTCAAAGGCAACATGATTTCTACCAACATAAGATAATATTCTTTTCCCTTGCGTCCTTTTGTTTTCATAGACAAATGAATGTTATGTTACAGAAGAAGAAACGAGTGTCATGAGTAAACAACTACTTCCAATAGTGGAACATACTGCCATTGAAGATGGTGTAATAAGGGACATGGACACTTAAGGGGAATGTTTCCTCTCAGTGCAGGGGTCAAGTACCAAAAGGATATAAAAGGCTATGATTAGTGCGGTGATGCAAGTAGCGAGGTAATAGGCTTATAACAGAAAGAAGAACCAACTGGCCGGAAGCTCAATACTGCAAGAAGGATAATTGAATACAATTACAACTTAACTTCGAAGAATGTCCTTTTTCATAAAATTTAGTACCCTAGGCCCAAAAAGTATAAAACAAGTTCCCAAAGGGAACTCTTCTCGCCACTAATGACTAGAGTATTCCTTTTTGAAATTAGTCTACTTGAAGTGCGAGAAAAAGGGGTAAATTTTCACCAAATAGACATCCTTTAAAATCCATTTAGTGAGTGTTAAAGAGACAAGTTCACTCGACAATATTTTTCATGTTTGAGAAGTGCTCAAAGAGCTTAACTAAGACTCGAGGATGTTGTTATAAGAATCATATCATGGGGAAGACCAAGGCTCCCCTGCAAGACTTATGTCGAAAGTCAACAAATCACAAATAGATGACACAATCTTGGGAGAAAACTCAAAACTTTCAAGCTGAGGAGGATAAAATACTTGCAGAGGAGGCTTTATCTACAATATATCGAAGAATTCCCCTTATCATGAAGGGTGTAGAAGAAGAGGTGAGGCTACAAGATCATTCCAATTAAATGAAACCACCTTAGGACTTGGAGAGCATGCCGAAGAGAGTGAAATTCTCCCTTTTTCAGAAGGTATAGGACTGGAAATGCTAAGGACATGGTTGAAAGGTGCATCACCCCCCAAAAAGAGAGTGGGATTGATCGAGAATTGCATCGACAATGCCACTTCCTCAGACTTGTCACTCTTGATATAAGAGTGGGATCGACCAAAGATTGCATCAACATGAAGGCCACTTCTTCAACCATTGGTTGAAAAGGATCTGATACAACACGGTCAAGAAACACATATCCCCCAAAAATAGAATTGGTTTCATTTGAATATTGCATCGAAATGACCGTTGGTTGAACATGATACGAGACAAGCAGGTCGAGGGCCATCACCCCTAAAAGAAGAGGGGTGTGTCGGTTAGATATTGCATCGATACGACCGATGTATCAACCAAAGAAGGAGTAGAATGTTGGGAAACCAAAGATGACTTCGATCTAGAAGGACCCGAACAGGACCACGCTTCTTGTACCATAGCAGTTGTGGGGCACAAACAAGTAAGGTGATATCCTTTGCAAAGACTTCTGAGAGGAACTTAGGATGCGTATTATACATCTAGAGCTTCTTAACCATTATGGAATTCCCCAACATGACCGCGGTGGCTAGTGACATGCTACCGGCATGATTTGCGAGACTAGTAGCAAATCTCAACATGACTTCTGCGGATGTTGGTGATGAATTAACATGACTAGTAGAGGTTGGTGAGGAACCTTCAACATGACAAGCATAGGTTGATGATGAATCTATGACTACTTAAAAGTTGGTAGTGTATGTGCAATGTGACTACTTGACTATATTTATTGCCCAAGATGACTTGAAATGTTTGGTTGTTGGTCTTCAACATGACTTGTAGAGGTTGTCAGCCTACCTCCAACATGACTAGCATGGGTTGATGATATAATTCGATTATGACTCAGTGAAATTTGGACTTGTGGTGGCGGTTGGTAGCGGCATTTAAGACCAAGGTTCAGGGAAATACTATTTTTGAGAAATTGCAGGCCAAGAAGGGTTCCGGTATACACCATGGCCATGTCCGTCAGGATAATATCCTCCTACAGACTAATTCATAAAGGGTTGTAAGGGCATCATCACTGAGGAAGCCACTTGCGAAAAGAAAGCGACATGACAAGGGTTACTTTCGGTGAGGATATATGTTTCCCTAGATGAAGGAACTCCATGAAGGGGGTTTCCTATACTATAAAAGTAATTCCCCCCAGATGAAACACCCGGAGAACATATGGAGTGCATATGGGAAAAGTGTTTGTAGGAACCGACATTGTGGAAGAAGGATATATGGATGAGATTTAATAAGTAGAATGACCACCCATGTGAGCACTTTCTCCTGGAAAAGTGAAGATAGGGGATGATAGATCAAAAAGGAAGAAAAATTCCAACCTCCTATCGTAAGAAGTTGGGTGGGGATGACTCCACTGGCGAAAAAGAATAAAGGCATCATGCCTCAGGACCCAAAACAGGATCCACATAGAGAGTGATAGAGTGAGAGGATGGGAGATGTGAAGGCATGTGTGGCATACCATGAGAAAAAGGATTAGAGGCCCAAAGGTATAGGTTGAGTATCATGATTATTGCATTCAGAAATACAATAGGATTTTTCCCCATGGAATGATCAAAGACCATGGGTTGGGTAGCACCAGATGAGGGATGGGGGATCCACTACCATAGTAATTAAAACTCATGACACAATACAAAATCCTAAGGCCAACTGTAATCAAATAACACACCAAAGTAAAGAAAAATGCCAATGCACAAAAGCAGGATATAGTAGCTGAAAAGGGCCCCCCCTCACTAGAGTAGGTATGCCTCACCCAAAGGGGCCTGAGACTCCTTGCAAAATCGAGAAGGTATCGAGAATCTGATTATAGGCCCTCATGGGCTTAACAGCACATTCGGTCAGATCCCCCTTGAGAGTTAATCCTCCATAAAGGGTGTGTTTTGTCCAACCCTTATCTAACCCAACGTACTTGCAGAATAACCCCTACAAGTAAAAGCTACCTATGTCAATCAAATAAATCCACCACTATATAACCAATTCACATCACGAACATTATTAAGTCCACCATATGGGCGGGAATTAACAAAGCCCTAAATATTGAAACACCTCTCCGCAGTGAGTGCCTAGCAAGACCCCCATATACTGAATAGATCCCGAAATATCTATCTCTGAAGGTATTAGAGGTTCTCTACGCAACCAACCCATTGACACAGGTAATTCGGTGTTAGAAGAGAAACGTCCACGGAATCACTAATTACGATTAGTTTCACCACTCTCTAGTGGAACACATATGTTGGAGTTTAACAGCACTTGAATAAGTTTACTCACAAAATCCTATTCAAGACGGCCTATATCCTATACTTGTTTGTACTCTAAAAATGAAATCGTTTCTAATCAATTTTAATTAATCAACATTACTTTTTAATATGCTTTGTTTACTCAAAGATGTGGTCATGAAACTAATGATGTTATGACTCAACATATAAAAGAAATGAATATGAACATAAAGCTGAGTCCTAATTTCAATTCTCAAAAGATGATAAGCTTTTCAAAATGAAATTTCCAATTCAACTCTGTGATTTCAATAAGATGCAATCTTTCCATACATGTATCAACATCAATACTAAACAACCAAAAGAGAAAATTCCAATATGCAAAATGCATTTTTTTGTATTTTCAATATGAAGAAATGAAATTCAAAGGACTTAATAACAACGATTATATGGAGCCCTACTACAAAAAATAGACAAGCCAAGAATGATACCAATAAGAAAACACTCAACCCAAGATGTAATGGCAACCAATTAAAATAATGATGAGAAAAAAAAGCTGAAAATTCAACCAAATAAAAGGTTTCCTATCACTCTGTGGGCACTTAATAGTCATAACAAAGACCCATGAAGACTCGGCAACCATCAAAAATCACCCAACAAACACCAAACTAAATAATTAAGAAAAAATAAGTTGATGTATGTGAATGTTTAAGGAAAACCCATATGTATGCACCCTATATAATGACATCTCACGTATGTACACATCTATCGAAAAACCGTATATGTATTGAAACACTGTTGGGTTAAGGATAAGGCCAAGAAACTCAGATTCAAAATGAAAATAGGTTGTCAAGAAATCATACGACAAGAAATTCAATAGGAATGAGAGAAATAGAAGGAGAAAAACACTCCAAACCAGGAAATAGAAGATTCAATCCCGATTATGGGTAGCATTTTTTCTGGAAATCACTCTATGGCAAGGGGTGAACCACAATGGTAGAATGGCTACTTGAAACTAACTCCTAATCCCAATCTATATAAATGAAAATACTAACAAGACAAGATAAAGAGCCTACCTCGTCGGGACCTTCGATGAAATTTTCATCGTTTGACATTTTGATTCAAAGTTTTATACACGCAAATTTTCCTCAACAACAAAGTGCTAAGATATGGTGATAATATATATTGTTAGCACATATAATAGCATAATAATCCATCAACATTCATAACAAATATGCCCATGTAATAGCAGTTTCAAATATTTGTAAAGATATTAGTGGATGAGAAAAGAGTATTTCTATTTAAAATATGATCAACATAAGTGTATGAGTGACAAACTTTTGTGTCGACATGTTTGGAACCGAGAAACTGAGTCCCTCTAGTTGGGCCTCCATCATTTCAATCCTCCAACAAAGGCAAGTTCATATAAGAGAGACAATGAGTTCTTTCATCAAGGGAAGAGATTGGTGGATGAGCAATGTGTTCATACTTTAAAAGGCCAAAGGAATCTGAGACTCAATATAGAGTGAATAATTTCTCAAGTGAGCACTATACTGAAGTTGAATTCTCTCCCACTCCCGCGGTTTCAATGAAACCCAATTTATAGCCAGAATTGGTGAGGTCGAGTCGAACATTTCCATTATATCAGTTCAATGATCACGCTGGATCGTGTGTGACATGGAAACTCAACACAATTTTTATATTTTAGCACCAAACCTGATGTACACAAGAAGTTTTAATGGTGACACATATCCTTTTCTAAATTTGTAGAGTATATGTCGAAAACATGATTTTTAG
Source organism: Picea sitchensis (assembly GCA_010110895.2). NCBI lineage: Eukaryota > Viridiplantae > Streptophyta > Pinopsida > Pinales > Pinaceae > Picea > Picea sitchensis. The sequence continues at coordinate 61,441 of SNQJ01S0055438.1, forward strand.
CTCACAGGGGAAGTACAAAATGGGACTTCAAGTGCATAGGGAAATGGAAAAGGCTTTCTGAGAAAATTTCATGGGGTAGAAAAATATTTCTATAACAACATCCACTTGTCAAATTAGAATGTTGTATGTTAAATTACTTATGAAAATCATAACAATTATGTAAAAGAAAGATAAAATAATGAAGTTTAAGGGCCGAAAAATTGAAATTTCATGAGCATGCAAGTTTTTATTATGCCACCTAAGCCAAGATCATCACACATAATTAATAAACTTAATAGTTACAAGGTTAACATATTACTATACGGTTATTAATGGAATTTTGTGATTATTAATTTTTCTAGTTGCTTGAATTTTTGTAATTGTTATTATATAATTCATGTCTCTATTTCTCACACAATCTACAATATAATCACTGATACCATGGAGATAATTGAATTTAAAAATAGTTGGGACCAATCCTTTAATGTATATGGTTAGCATGTCCAATAATTTGCAATCAAAACATATAATTACCATGACCATGAATTTACAATCAAAACATTTGCAATGTAATTGGTGCTTTAAAAATGGTCAAAACTCTAATCATTTGAAAAGTTGAGTAATCCACTTCACATGGTATACACATATATGTCATTGTCATTGGAGTGGTTAAGATCTAAATTTTCATTCACTATGCTTGCATCAAGTCCATAAGCCTCATGGTGCCAAAGATTGAATTAGTGGTCCATATTATTGTTAAAGAGATCACAACATGTGGGAGGGAGAAGGAAATGATGGAACTTCTTTCATGGATGATCTACTAGGAAGTAGATATAGGAAGTGTAAATATGGGTTCAGATTGTATGCAGATCCATCTATGTTAGTTATATAGAATTATAGAGATAGTCTGGCTCATGGTATATATTGAGGAGAAATTTCCTAAAATATATTAGGAAATAACAAACCCAGAAATGGGAAAAAAAGGTTGGGCCAAAAAGGAGACATCAAACGAGACGCTAATAATTGTAACCATTGCACTTCACATCAATATATGTCATCACATATATTTATTCCAGTCATGAATTTAATGACCTAAATGAATGGATGTCCTAGTTATCTAAGATTAAAACTTCAAACTTAAGTTATGTAAGTTTGAAAAACAAATTGCATTATGTGCATGTTGAGTGATTAAAACTCAAAAGTTAGGTCTAACTTAAGATTGAAAAAAACAACATTACATTAGAACTAGGCCATGAGACATCCAATTGGTCAACCAATGCCATAAATACTATTTAAATATTAATAAAAAATGATTTTTTTATTAAATATATGTACAACATTAGATAACAAGAAAAAATGTTGTAGTTAAAAATAATAAACTAATGGATGGTCAATTATGAATGAAATGGTATATTTACATTTAAAGGAAAACTAATAGATGATCAATTATGAATGAAATGGTATATTTACATTTAAAGGAAAAGTAATAGATGATCAATGATAAATCAAATAATATATTTGTAATCTAAAAAAAACTAAAATAATCAACAATAAATATAATACTAAGCCTAATAAAAACTATAATATACTTATAATAATACAAAATGACCATAAACATTAAAACATATTAAAATAATAAATAAATAAATATTATAATAAAATATCAAAACAAAACTAACAAACAATAAACATAATATAATGTTATTATATAATGCAACACACAATAATGCTATTATTATTTACCTATACAAAGTAATAATGATAAATCACAAGTTAATTAATAAACATAATATAATACTATTATTAATACAACACAACAAAGTAATAATGATAAATACAAAGTTAATAAAAGTTATACTATACTTGCAATAGTAATATAAATAAGCCTAAACAATATTGACAAAACCACGAATAAACATAATCAAACAAACCTAAAATAAGAAAAACACTTAATAAAATTAAATAAAAACCCATGATCCATTGTTTGTCTCCCCTTCAACTTGTCAATAAGTCAAGATAACGGTTTATTATCAAAATATTGAGTGGTTCTCATATACCAACTAAACGTAACAATTTATCCTTTAGCTAAATATATTAGTTTTTCAAAGTGTGTAATAGTATAGCTCTAGTTTAAATGTTCTATTAAATGTTCTATTAAAGGGTTATTTTTTCAAGGGACGTGTATTAAAAATTTAATTAGAAATGGTTAGAATTTTATCTTTAGATTTGAGTGATTATTTCATCATATATGAGTGTTCCAAGGTTTTCTCAGCATGTTGATTTTATTTCTGCATTCAGAAATAGATTTTGAATGATAAATAGGTGAGTGATTAGTACAAATTTATATCACCAGATTCAGGCTAAAAAAATTATTTAGTAAAACAGCTAGACAATCCCATAAATATCTAGTTACAAAGTATTAAAAGTAATCAGAACTTGAAAGGAAAGACAAATAATCCATCATAAATTTACTTCAATGTTATGTAGCTCATACTTATTACTAATTTTCAAAATTTGATGTATTCAGGGTTGTTTAACTGTTCTATGTTTTAGTCTTTTCTTTAAAATACAATTTTCTGTTATTTAAGTTGTATTTCTAAATAGAAATGAATTTGCCTGCACTCAGATTATACAAAATTAACCAAAATTGCAGATCCAACAATTTCTCACTAAATTTCTGACAAAATATACATTCTCCAATCATGATCCAACTATATTTTTCCGCGCTTAAAATATACATTGTCTTACTTATTAACAAATAATCATGATCCAACTATATTTTTCGGCGTTTAGTTTTAAATCAAACACAATGCACGCATGTTTGGTTTTGTTTAGATTTTGTACCGGCGATACCCCTCTCGACTACCATGAACTCTATTGTATTTTGCATCCAGAGGTGCCATGCATGTTTTCCATATTATAAATCAGGAATATTAGAGAGTAAGAGGTTGTGTGTTGAAGTGAGATGTTTTCTTACTTATAAAATTAGTGTTGTGTCCATCATGTTTGCTGTGTTAGGTTTTCTTTCTCCTCCGAGGCTGCGCAAGAATTTAAGAAGTTATAAAATGAAACCCTAAAAACCAAACGTGCTGGACGCATCCGGAAGGATTTCGTGAGTTTTAAAATCAAACATTAAAAACCAAACGTGATGGACGCACGTTTGCTGTGTTTGAGATTTGGTAGCCATTAGATTCCTCTCGGTTTGTATATTGGATCGAGAGGTGCCATGCATGTTTTTTTTATATTACAAATCACGATTTTCCGAACAGAGACAGGAGTTGAGTGAGAAATGTGTTATGTTGAAATGGTTTTTTTGAATTAAGGGTTGTTGAGCCTCGCCGATGAAAGTCTTACGCAGCCTTCTCGAAGGAAGCTCATACTCCAAACTTAACTAAAATTTTAAAAATAAACTAAATAAAATATTTAATAGGAAATGGTACATCTATTGGAAATGTGTATAATTAATGGTATTTTAATTACGCAGGCCTACACCCTATTGATCATAAGCACATTTAATAGATTTTAGTGCTTAATCAGTTTTAATATGGATGAGTAAATTCCAATTGAATATTCTTAGTAGTCTCAATAAATCAAGACATCAGTTTACATGTTTATTTTTTACTTTTACTTAATCATATTTAAAATTTATTATGGTGGCTATCTGATTGCCAGGTATGAGTGATTATGAGTGATTAGGGTTTCATTTCATAGGCCAACCTAAACCTTTGTTCTTCACCAACCACGTTCTTTTTGCAAGCCCATAGATTTTCGTGGACCTAGTGTTTTTCCAGCCGCCACTTAGAGGTCGCGGCTGTGCTAGTTTAAAATCTCAATCGGATGATTAACAATTTAAATGATTAACATAGAATTAATATCTGTGCAAGCTAGATTTGAATAATTAACCTGCACTATGGATTTCGTGGGTCTGATGTTTTTACTGTGATTAAACTGCACTATGAATTTTCGTGGGCCTGGGCCATGGATTTTCATGAGCCTGGCTTTTTTACTGTACTAGTCAGGTTTTAAACTACTGCTGAGTTTTACAGCTTTCGACGTTCACCAGCCTAGCTGTGCTAGTTAAGCTTCAATATCAGATTATGAAACCCATAAAATACAAAGCATATTTTCATTGTCATAGTGGGGTAAGAGCGGATCCATATCTCGAAAGGAGAATCTTTCCATGGCTGATATTTAGGATCGTTTGACCTTTAAATATCTTCCAATGTCTTGGGTTTCCCATTCCCTCATCAAGTTCTGTATTTCCCATTCCCTCATCAAGTTCTGTAAACAGGGAAGAGAGTAGTGGAGATTATTTTGCAGAATGGGGCAGGGAGGAAGATCAGGCAAGGTGGAGTATAGGGATCCCCTTCCTGCTCCGTTTTTAGATGTAAAGGAATTCTGCCTCTGGTCTTTCTACAGGGCTATCATAGCCGAGTTCGTAGCCACGTTTTTGTTTGTGTATGTAATAGTTAGCACAATAATCGGGCAAGCAAACGAGAAGAATCCGTGTGGTGGGGTGGGTATCCTGGGTATTGCCTGGTGCGTTGGAGGAATGATCTTCGTTCTCGTGTATTGCACCGCTGGAATTTCAGGTGTCCATTTCTTTCCTACTAGTAACAATAAAATCTCCCATGTTGTGATAATGCAATTTCTGTTAGATAACTAGTTCATAATTCTATAAACTATGAACAGATTCAAGGAAAGAAAATATCTGTGATTGAATCACAATTTAATTTTGCATGGTGCAGGCGGGCATATAAACCCCGCAGTCACATTTGGGTTGCTTGTTGCTAGAAAGGTGACTTTGAATCGAGCAGTGTTGTACATGGTGGCACAATGTGCTGGTGCAGTCTGCGGAGCTGGTATGGTAAGAGAGTTGCAGAAGACATATTATTATAGAGGCGGAGGTGGAGTGAATTCAGTGTCAGAGGGATACACCAAAGAAAAAGCCCTTGCAGCAGAGATAATTGGCACTTTCGCCTTGGTTTACACCGTTTTCTCTGCAACAGACCCCAAGCGCAACGCCCGCGACTCCCACGTCCCTGTATAATACATTAATCCACCCATGCAACACATACATCTATACAGTTCCTGTGTTAGTTATTCAATAATGGAGAAAATTATTAATGTGAAAAGTGGTGCATGCAGGTTTTGGCTCCGCTTCCCATTGGATTCACCGTATTCGTGGTGAATTTGGCAACAATTCCCATCACAGGCACAGGCATCAACCCTGCCAGGAGCTTTGGGCCGGCTGTGGTTTACGGCCACCAAAAATCCTGGGAGGAGCATGTAAGAAAAAAGGAAATTAGGGTTTTCTCGTTGTATTTTCCCGATCTGAATGGATTTTGTTGGGTGAGTAGTGTATTTAATTGTTTCAGCTAATGTCTGTTTGGCAGTGGATATTCTGGGCCGGTCCCCTGATTGGAGCTGCGGCCGCTGCTTCATACCACCAGTGCGTTCTAAGGGTGGGCGGCTTCAAGGCCTTGGGGTCCTCCCGTAGCTTCTCCATCACTTCCAGTACAGTATAGAATGAAAACTCGCTTGTGCTTTCTGTGCTTTAATCGGCAGTCCTCTTGAAAATTGTGACTACCATTCTGCAAGGTCGCATATATTAATGGCTGCACATTCTAAGTCTAAGTTAGTCTTCTCTGTTGGCATTATATATTTTGCTGTATTATTGATCTTAATTTGTTGCACTTTTAGACGAGATGCTTGGGAGTTGTAGCTGGTGTTAAACGAAATTAAACACCGAGATCGTGCAATAATATTGAAATTTCACATTAGACTTTGAGAAATATTATTCATCCATAAAAATTGGCATGATTGTGGTCCTTGAGAGTCTGTGGTGGTGGCTCCATAGTCAAGAAATGCTCAGATACATCAGTTCATCAGTTGAGGCCTGATAAATTATTGTTTTGTTTTGTTAGCACACACATAGCTTCCATATTAAACGTCATAATTATGGACTAATATCCACTTAAAATTATGTCATGGATGCACAAAATTCTGTATATTAACATTGGGTAAACACATGCAATCAAACAAGTTAAATAAGTATGATCCAAAGCTGTAACAGTGATTTATGATTTATAATAACATTTTGATTGAGAGAGAATTCAAAGTCGAGTTAGTATACACATCATTATAATAAAAATGGTTACATAATGAACAGTTTTTTCATATAGATACAATAATTAAATGTAGTTTGAATAGGTTTAATGGTTAAAAATATATGTTTTTCTTAGAAATTACATGTTCAAAACCTAAAAAGTAAAATTTGTAAATGTAAACTTCTTATAATAAAACCATAAAAATTTTACTAAGTCACAAGTTATTTATATATGAATAATGGACAAATCATGACATCTTAAATAAAAATAATATAAAATACTATAATATAATAATAATAATCTATTTTTAAAATCACTACCAAAAAAAATATACATAAATACATGTTCTTAACCATTAAACTAACTTAAACTATATTAAAATATAAATATATAAACATCTTAATTAAGATCTATAAACCAACTTAAACTATATTAAAATATGAATATACAAACTAGAAAGTATTGATTCATTGAAGAAGTCTAATTATGTATGTGAAAAAACCTTAAAAATGTCAAGAAAAAGAAAGAGAGAGATAGAAAGAAGCTTGAGAAGGGATGTGCGTCACACGACATAATGAAATGAGATGCACTAAGCTCGTAGTTAAAGGTAAATTTTATGATTGGTTCATTTGAGCTTAGGTTTTATGAAACGACATAATGAAATGAGATGCACTAAGCTCGTAGTTAAAGGTAAATTTTATGATTGGTTCATTTGAGCTTAGGTTTTATGTTTGGTACCTTGCAAATAACGAAGGTTTTACTTGTCTTACTTGCCACATCAAAGTTTTAATGGCAAGTTTATTTGGTCGATAAAGTTTCTCATCTATTTTTAATTTTCGTCTCATCATGGAAGCTCACCCTCACCCTTATTAAGGAAGAAATGGCTTTTAACAACGTCAAGGTTAAAATGATTGTGAATAAAAAAAATTGGTTACTAATTTGAAATTTTGATTTATCTTGTGTGTTGTGTGTAGAGTAGGATGGGAATGCTTGAAGTTTATAGTGGTAGTGATTTATGGATACGAGTTTACACTAGTTGTTGATTTCGTCAAATATATTAATAAAATAAAATAAAAAATATTAGGTAACATCTTAATTTATTTATGCATTATTAGTAATAGAAAATTCGTGAATGCAAATTAACATGGGAAATAGAACATAAAGCTTATGTTTTGATGGGGAAACCAACTAGTTGCATATGAAGGACGTTCCTCCTTACCATAGAAAGTGTTGTTCATTTTCTTTCAACAACAAGTCACCCTTAATCTGATGCTATGAGTCCACAGGGAGATCTGGCCCTCTTGGTTATCCACCCTCTACACTCAATAGACAGAAACCCCATGTTTTACTCCTACAACAATTCCAATCCACCAACTCACTTTCACCTCAACCTAAACAACCCAATGAATGGGATCCCCCTTCTCTATCATGCAGTCACTTGGGCCTTCCCACTTCCCTCCAGGGCTCTAAGGCACGATCGACCAAGAAATATTTTCATTGGAGACTACAAGTATTCTCAGTTGTTCCAGGAATGCTCATAGTAGCCTTCTCAAAGATATTGATCCATTTTCTCAACAAAAAAATGTATTTATAGGCACATAGTCTCATTCTCAGTATTAACCTACAACTCCACCAAGCTATTATAGGCATGCATCCTAATTTTTAACATCAAACGCAACCCAACAAGCTATATTCCCATGACTATCATGGTTGGTGCTCTTTCCCAACACCAAGATCCTCACTTGCTTCCCAAATCAATCTGTAAAAATTGTCCCAAAAAGACACTAGAAATTTCTTTTTTTCCCATGCAAGTTTGGCTCTCACATTTCCCAAAAAGTGGTTGTACTTACTCCATGTTATCATAAATTAGTGAGATGGCATTTCGCACCAACCACTCTTACATACATTTAGTATATCTTTTGATAATTCTAAGGAGATAAACATTAATATGAAAATGACTTGGATTAATAGACATGAGAAACCCCTCAAAGCCCCCTTTAACCTCCTCTCTTGTGGAATCATAGGCCCCCATCATTACCGTCTCTCTTGTATCGCAGCTAGCGATTGTTTTTTTTATTAATCATTTTAATGTACCATTTACATAGTTCGACTCTTGGTCATATAAATTATTACAAGATCTAAGATCCAAACTTATCTCATCACCAGTCTAATTAGTATTTGTACATTTACATTATAATTTTCAGGGATTTAAACTAGGGATGTTACACACACCCTACACCAAAATACTACCTTTCTTTCCAAAGCCACTTAACTAGTATTATAGCTTCCATAATAGTGTCACTCATTTCAGTGAATATTTTTTAACATTACAATGTCAAAGCCCTATTAAGACATTGTTTCCTAAACCATAAAGTGTCTCTTCATCCAACCACGCCCCCAACACATCATCTATGTTCGACCTTGATAACCCCATCAAATCAGAGCCAAGTTTAGTCTTCATGGCTCGTGATTATAGCCCTATGAACAATCAATAGTTTTTTACCCATATTTTCCCAAGTGATAATCTAGGCAAACAATATCCACCCTACTACACAACATTGATTGTTGCAATGATTGGTATATATGTCGTCGAATCCACCACCTATTCAAATATGGTGGCCTATACACCACCCACCACAACATTCAATGTTGTGTAGAACAATAGATATTAAATACCAACAACATTCATCAGTTGCCTCATTCTCAATAACACTCTGTCAAAATAAATTTGGCTCCTCTACGTTTGTCACAACCTTATCACGCCTTGTCACCACTCACAATACACCACATTATCTTTTCTTGGTCAACAAGCGTGCCCTTACTATTTCCATTGACAACAATTTAAGACACCAACACATGTAATGTTACTCAACTCTATTGCGAATGGACAACAATTTAGGTTTAGCTTTTCTTAATTATTGAAAAATTTAAATTTTACTTTTATTAATTATGAAATATGCGAAGATACAATCACCTATAATCATTTGCAATTGTCTTTTCAAACTTAAATTGACCTAAATATGTATATGGAGAACCAATATATTAATCACTTACAACAAACAATATGTTCATGTCCCCTTAACAGTTGGTATCACATTTTATTATTAAAACATTAAAATACAATTCACATATTGCATCACTTTTCCATAACCACATACTATATCTACATACTCATTAATTAAAGTGAGTATTATATTGAGGATGTTACATCTGAAGTGTTACCCACTTCAAATTTGATCATGGCTCGCTAAGATAGGAGAGGAGTTGAAACTAGACAGGCAAGAATTGGACACCATTGTCGTCATTGCCATGGACATCATAATAGAATGTCAACAATGAAAGATCTTTTATTTCTATATCTGCCTGTGTATGATTAGGTTACCACTGATTGACCATTTTCAAAATTTTCTTTCAGTCCATGATTTGGAATTCGGTAGCACACTCCCTATTTATGAGCGCTTCAACAATTTGCAGTCAAACCAATGACCTCGAAAAATACGATATTTTAAGACCGTCACACAACACAATCTTTCCCCCTTTACTTTCTTTAAGTGCCATAGAACAGTGATGGCACGAACCCACATGTGACGGGAAGATTTCGTAAATCCTAGACAAATTACATGTCGAAAATTTTTAACTTTCACTCTTCATGTGAAATTTGGAAGTTTATTTTACATTTCCCAAAAAATTAGCAAAAACAAAAATAAACATTTTTGTTTATAGGTATATTTTCAATCCCACTTTTGGGACGTGTTGGAAGGCCTTTGACGTGCTCTCAAGGGTTCAATTTTGATCCCTCCATGGAATGGTACGTTCGTGCTTAAGACCTGCCATTAATTGTTGTGTTGATTAATTTTCATGGAATGTTAAGATGAGAAAAAGACGATTTATTGTGTTGCGTTATGATGATTAATTCTCGTGGAATGGAAAAATGGAGCAAAGTATTAATTATCGTGTTGTCATGATTATTCATTCGTTCATAATTAAGCATAAGTCCATTTCATATGGTATTTTTGAATAATAATAATATAACGTGGGTGGATGAAATGTATAATATAATTTTAAAGATGAAATGTATAATATAATTTTAAAAAATAAAATTAATATATAAGAAAAATAATATATATATATGTGTGTGTGAGAATTAATTTTAATTCAAAATATTTTAAATATAAAAAGATTTATGTTTTGATTTTAATTTTTTTTAAGTTAGAAGATATATTAGATTCTGCTAAGCAACAAAAGTTACAGTTGTCATGATATCCCAAGAAGTTGTGATAGCATTGTTCTGGTGGGAAACCAATGATGTCTCATGGCCTTTAAGGTTCAAAGTGTCCATGCAAAACTTAAAAAATTGTAAAGAAAATTATAAAGAGCATAGGATGTACAGTCCTAGATCTAGGGTGCCACGCAGGACACAAATGTTGTAAGCTCTACTATCCATGCAGGATTCAAAAAACTGAAAGGAGAAAAAATTGTATAATCCTAGAGCTAGGAAGACACGCAGAGCGAAAACCTTGTAAAATAAACTTTTTGGAGTCATAAAAACTTGGGGAACCTGAGCAAGAAGAAATTATCCAAAGCTAGGGTCGGGCATCTACTTGTTCCTTTGGTCTTGCGCATTGTCCTTGCCTTGAGTTCCTGTGTCCGGAATAGTTGGTCGGAGATCCTGTAGAAGAGACATCAAAAGCTCCTCACGACGAAACCAATCTTCTTCCCGGTGTTGCATCTCTTTGATGGCGCCATTGATGTCCTTAATTACGTGCTCGATGAGGTCCAAAGAATCCTTCAGAGAATCCAGGCTAGCGCATCGGGTGCAAGCCAATGAGAGTGGTGGGGGTGGAGGAAAAGCAAAGGATGAGGAGGGGGAGTTGGGAGAAGGGAGGAGGGAGGACGAAGAAGAGAGAGCGGATGACGGTTTGGGGGGAACAGAGGGTCAAGGAGGGCGAGGTGGAGGCTGGTGGGGAGACGGTGGTTCCTGGATGAGCTTTGGAGCGAAGCCCAGGGAATTGCCATGGCTATCAAACCATTCAACTCTACAGGAAAATGGAGAAGACAAGGGGGGTAATTCTAGAGTAGTGGCCCGATCGAGAGGGTGATTCGATGGGGTGGCGCAAATTGAGGCATGGGGGAGCTCTAGGGTGGAAGCACAAGCAAAGTCCTGAGGCGAGCTTTGAGGAGACTGCTTGCCACAGTCCCTCAAGCCTCTTCCTCTTGCTGCATACCAGGCCACCCCCCACTTAGATTTACCCCGAAGGCAAGGCATCAAGAGATACACTGAAAACCAGAGGTGAAGCTCAAGGCAACTGTTGAGCGGAGGAGAGGGTTCGAGCCAGAGCTAAGATAAAAAATAGATTAAAGGGTGAGTGCTAGGCACGAGAGGCCAAGAGTGCCAAAGACGGTGGAAGGGCAGAGTAAATTCAAACTAGAGGCAAATAAGTAAGTAGTTTGGAGGAGGAGTCCAAAACGCAGGAGGCCGAGAGCTCAAATGAGCCCTAGAAATCCATAGTTCGGGCTTAAAACCACTAAACCGGGCAAGGTGATGGGACTGGGCCTGCATCCGTCCCATTGAATTTGTCGATCCCGCGAACTGGAGTGCCAAACCATTAAATCGATCCGAGTGCAATTGAATGTCGAGGTGTGTCTGTCATGGATTAGTTGCATGGAGTAAATGCAGAGATGAGTGCGAGAAGAGTTGGCGCGAGGTGGCGAGAGTTGTGGCCAGGTGTCCTCCCAACTGGCCCTCCACTCGGAGTTTCCGATAGCACCCCATTCAGGGGTTGGTCCTTGTTGTGAGCAATGTTTCTCCATGCAACAACGAAGGGGTGATTAGGACAAGATGCAGGAGAACAAGAGAAGTCTCCTTCCTGCATGTCTACCCTGAAGTTTTCCAACATGTCTGTTGCTTGATTTTATTTTATTCGAACATGGGAGGGAATAATTACCCACTGTGGTTGAAGAATTGACTGTATTCTAATCATCATGTTCATGAGTCTCCAACTTGGGTGATCTTTTCCAGATTTGCACCATTTAGGAGATGTGAGAGGAGGTTGATGATTATATATGAATCTCCTTCTACTATAAGGAGGTTTATCCCTTGCTCTTTGGTTGCTTGAATACCTTTGAACAATCCCCATAACTCAGCTACATTGTTAGTGTTATGACCCAAGTTCCTAGCTAAGATGTGGAGGATCTCTCCTTTATTGTTACGAATGGCAGCCCCGTAACCTGCGGGTCCCAGATTTCCCTTGGAGGCTCCATCGAATTTTATTTTGTGATACCCCTCTTACGGGGCCTCCCAATGGGTGGGGCTTGTCTTAGTAGTTGTTAGCGTCGGAAGTCACTCCTGGATTGCTTGCAGGAGCAGAGCCCGACACCCATCAGTTTAATGTCACGATTTGTTTATATAAGGGGTGATCAAATGGAGATAAAGACTCGAGGAGATATCACTCTAACTCAGGGACTGGGTCTGGTACATAAGTAACAAAGGAGGTCTTGATCTAACTTCAGCCAGTGGGTTGATTAAAAGGAGAATAGGTGGAAGAATTGGTAAGAAAGGTGAACAAACGGCTTTGGGCAACAGGCTTACAGTGGTTTGTAGAAGAAAGGCTCTGAATGCAAGATCTTCTTGGTTTAGGACCCCAAGAAACTGAGGAGGAACTTGACTGGATCCTCCAATTCCAAGTCACTCAGCGCAAAGAAAATCACGAGAACTGATTAGAAACATAATAACTGCTACAGTGATCCTATCCAACATCATCCTATAACAGCTATGGCTCAACTGGATCCCCCAATTCCGAGCGGTTCTAACACAGGGTAACAAAGATGTAAAAGAAACTGGCATTCATCGGGCAAGAAGTCTCAAGAGTTCATTCATAACCAGAGTATCAGTGCTTCATTAAAGATTTACAACCGGGAGCTCTGCTCAACCATCGATATCTTACCAAATGGAAAAAATGCCTACATATAGTCAAAACAAAACAACAGCAGCGGAAACGAGAAGCTGCATTAAAAAATTTGCATCTGCATGTCTTCTGACAGTCTGCGCATGCAGACTCTGAATGATCGTGCACTTACGACAGATGCGATGGGACTCCTGACTGCCCTGCAGTGGTTTGACAGACGCAATTTCCGTCAGGAAGGACTATCAGTCTGCTTGTACGCTTGGTCCTTTCCTGGCCTTCTATTTATGGAAGAAGACAACGCTCAACCACCTTCACGGAAATAATAACTGCTTCGTCGGGACTAGGAACGGCCTCGGTCAACTCTGCCCTCTAGGATGTGGAAGACCCCTTGCGCTGCCACCTGGAACAGTTGAAGGGTCTGATGGATAAGGCATGGAGGAACTGGCACGCTTGACGCGGAAGGGGAAAGGGAGGTGATGGCGTCAACGCTGTGAGGGTGAGATGAGAGGGTCTAAGGATGGGTGTGGTAGCGAAAGGCTGACATGGAAGGGAGCGGGACACATGGCAGGGGATGAGGAGGCTCGGAAGGTGAGTGGGTGATGAGATGGGGGGAGGGACCACACGGACCAGAAGAGGAGAGGTTAAAGGGAAAGGACCTTGCCACATGGCCAGGTGGGGAAAAGGTGGCAAAAAGGGGGAAATGGTGTAAAAGGCGACACGATGGGGAAAGGGCCCACAGGGTTAAACGAAGGAAGACAGTGGGAGTCCAG
>SNQJ01S0055438.1:75214-89162 GCA_010110895.2 Picea sitchensis
TTTCCCATTCCCTCATCAAGTTCTGTAAACAGGGAAGAGAGTAGTGGAGATTATTTTGCAGAATGGGGCAGGGAGGAAGATCAGGCAAGGTGGAGTATAGGGATCCCCTTCCTGCTCCGTTTTTAGATGTAAAGGAATTCTGCCTCTGGTCTTTCTACAGGGCTATCATAGCCGAGTTCGTAGCCACGTTTTTGTTTGTGTATGTAATAGTTAGCACAATAATCGGGCAAGCAAACGAGAAGAATCCGTGTGGTGGGGTGGGTATCCTGGGTATTGCCTGGTGCGTTGGAGGAATGATCTTCGTTCTCGTGTATTGCACCGCTGGAATTTCAGGTGTCCATTTCTTTCCTACTAGTAACAATAAAATCTCCCATGTTGTGATAATGCAATTTCTGTTAGATAACTAGTTCATAATTCTATAAACTATGAACAGATTCAAGGAAAGAAAATATCTGTGATTGAATCACAATTTAATTTTGCATGGTGCAGGCGGGCATATAAACCCCGCAGTCACATTTGGGTTGCTTGTTGCTAGAAAGGTGACTTTGAATCGAGCAGTGTTGTACATGGTGGCACAATGTGCTGGTGCAGTCTGCGGAGCTGGTATGGTAAGAGAGTTGCAGAAGACATATTATTATAGAGGCGGAGGTGGAGTGAATTCAGTGTCAGAGGGATACACCAAAGAAAAAGCCCTTGCAGCAGAGATAATTGGCACTTTCGCCTTGGTTTACACCGTTTTCTCTGCAACAGACCCCAAGCGCAACGCCCGCGACTCCCACGTCCCTGTATAATACATTAATCCACCCATGCAACACATACATCTATACAGTTCCTGTGTTAGTTATTCAATAATGGAGAAAATTATTAATGTGAAAAGTGGTGCATGCAGGTTTTGGCTCCGCTTCCCATTGGATTCACCGTATTCGTGGTGAATTTGGCAACAATTCCCATCACAGGCACAGGCATCAACCCTGCCAGGAGCTTTGGGCCGGCTGTGGTTTACGGCCACCAAAAATCCTGGGACGAGCATGTAAGAAAAAAAGAAATTAGGGTTTCCTCATTGTATTGGATTTTGTTGGGTGAGTAGTGTATTTAATTGTTTCAGCTAATGTCTGTATCGCAGTGGATATTCTGGGCCGGTCCCCTGATTGGAGCTGCGGCCGCTGCTGCATACCACCAGTGTGTTCTAAGGGTGGGCGGCTTCAAGGCCTTAGGGTCCTCCCGTAGCTTCTCCATCACTTCCAGTACAGTATAGATTGAAAACTCGCTTGTGCTTTCTGTGCTCTAATCGGCAGTCTTCTTGAAAATTGTGACTACCATTCTGCAAGGTCGCACATATTAATGGCTGCACATTTTAAGTCTAAGTTAGTCTTCTCTGTTGGCATTATATATTTTGCTGTATTATTGATCTTAATTTATTGCACTTTTAAACGAGGTGCTTGGGAATTGTAGCTGGTGTTAAATGAAATTAAACACCGAGATCGTGCAATAATATTGAAATTTCACATTAGACTTTGAGAAATATTATTCATCCATAAAAATTGGCATGATTGTGGTCCTTGAGAATCTGTGGTGGTGGCTCCATAGTCAAGAAATGCTCACATACATCAGTTCATCAGTTGAGGCCTGATAAATTATTGTTTTGTTTTGTTAGCACACACATAGCTTCCATATTAAACGTCATAATTATGGACTAATATCCATCTTAAAATTATGTCATGGATGCACAAAATTCTGTATATTAACATTGGGTAAACACATGCAATCAAACAAGTTAAATAAGTTGACAGTGATTTATGATTTATAATAACATTTTGATTGAGAGAGAATTGAAAGTCTAGTTAGTATACACATCATTATAATAAAAATGGTTATACAATGAACAGTTTTTTCATATAAATATAATAATTAAATGTAGTTTGAATGGGTTTAATGATTAAAAACATGTGTTTCTTTTAGAGATTATATCTTCAAAACCTAAAAAATAAAATTTGTAAATATAAACCTCTTATAATAAAACCATAAAAATTTTACTAAGTCACAAGTTATTTATATATGAATAATGGACAAATCATGACATCTTAAATAAAAATAATATAAAATATTATAATATAATAATAATAATCTATTTTTAAGATCACTATCAAAAAAAAATATACATAAATACATATTCTTAATCATTAATCCAACTTAAACTATATTAAAATATAAATATATAAACATCTTAATTAAGATTCATAAACCAACTTAAACTATATTAAAATATGAATATACAAACATCCTAATTATATCCATAGAGAGTATTAATTCATTCAAGAAGTCTAATTATGTATGTGAAAAAACCTTAAAAATGTCAGAAAAAGCTTGAGGAGGGATGTGCGTCACACGACATATTGAAATGAGATGCACTAAGCTCGTAGTTAAAGGTAAATTTTATGATTGCTTCATTTGAGCTTAGGTTTTATGTTTGGTACCTTGTAAATAACTAAGGTTTTACTTGTCTTACTTGCCACATCAAAGTTTTAATGGCAAGTTTATTTGGTCGATAAAGCTTCTCATCGCTATTTTTAATTCTCGTCTCACCATGGAAGCTCACCCTCACCCTCACTAAGCTCACCCTCACCCTCACTAAGGGAGAAATGGCTCTTAACAACACGAAAGTTAAAAGGGTTGTGAATAAAAAAAAAAAAAAAATTGGTTACTCGTTTGAAATTTTGATTTATCTTGTATGTTGTGTGTGGAGTAGGGTGGGAATGTTTGAAGTTTATAGTGGTAGTGATCAAAATTTCTGGATACTAGTCCACATTAGTTGTTGATTCAACCAAATATATTAATAAAATAAAAAAATATTAGGTAACATCTTAATTTACTTATGCATTATTAGTAATAGAAAATTTGTGAATGCAAATTAACATGAGAAATAGAACATAAAGTTTATGTTTTGATGGGGAAACCAACTAGCTGCATATGAAGGATGTTCCTCCTTACCATAGAAAGTGTTGTTCATTTTCTTTCAACAACAAGTCACCCTTGATCTGATGCTATGAGTCCACGGGGAGATCTGGCCCTCTTGTCTATCCACCCTCTACACTCAATAGACAGAAACCCCATGTTTTACTCCTACAACAATTCCAATCCACCAACTCACTTTCACCTCAACCTACACAACCCAAGGAATGGGATCCCCCTTCTCTGTCATGCAGTCACTTGGGCCTTTCCACTTCCCTCCAGGGCTCTAAGGCACGATCGACCGAGAAATATATTCGTTGGAGACTACAAGTATTCTCAGTTGTTCCAGGAGTGCTCATAGTAGCCTTCTCAAAGATATTGATCCATTTTCTCAACAAAAAATGCATTTATAGGCACATAGTCTCATTCTCAGCATTAACCTACAACTCCACCAAGCTATTATAGGCATGCATCCTAATTTTTAACATCAAACGCAACCCAACAAGCTATATTCCCATGACTATCATGGTTGGTGCTCTTTCCCAACACCAAGATCCTCACTTGCTTCCCAAATCAACAAGTAAAAATTGTCCCAAAAAGACACTAGAAATATCTTTTTTTCCCATGCAAGTTTGGCTCTCACATTTCCCAAAAAGTGGTTGTACTTACTCCATGTTATGATAAATTAGTGAGATGGCATTTCGCACCAACCACTCTTACATACATTTAGTATCTCTTTTGATAATTCTAAGGAGATAAACATTAATATGAAAATGGCTTGGATTAATAGACATGAGAAACCCCTCAAAGCCCCCTTTAACCCCCTCTCTTGTGGAATCATAGGCCCCCATCATTACCGTCCCTCTTGTATCGCGACTAGCGATTGTTTTTTTTATTAATCATTTTAATGTACCATTTACATAGTTCGACTCTTGGTCATATAAATTATTACAAGATCTGAGATCCAAACTTATCTCATCACCAGTCTAATTAGTATTTGTACATTTACATTATAATTTTCATGGATTTAAACTAAGGATGTTACACACCCTACACCAAAATACTACCTTTCTTTCCAAAGCCACTTAACTAGTATTATAGCTTCCATAATAGTGTCACTCATTTCAGTGAATATTTTTTAACATTACAATGCCAAATCCCTATTAAGACATTGTTTCCTAAACCATAAAGTGTCTCTTCATCCAACCACTACCCCAACACATCATCTATGTTCGACCTTGATAACCCCATCAAATCAGAGCCAAGTTTAGTCTTCATGGCTCGTGATTATAGCACTACGAACAATCAATAGTTTTTTACACATATTTTCCCAAGTGATAATCTAGGCAAACAATATCCACCCTACTACACAACATTGATTGTTGCAACGATTGTTGTATATGTCGTCGAATCCACCACCTATTCAAATCGGGTGGCCTATACACCACCCACCACAACATTCAATGTTGTGTAGCACAATAGATATTAAATACCAACAACATTCATCAGTTGCCTTATTCTCAATAACACTCTGTCAAAATAAATTTGGCTCCTCTACGTTTGTCACAACCTTATCACGCCTTGTCACCACTCACAATACACCACATTATCTTCCCTCGGTCAACAAGCGTGCCCTTACTATTTCCATTGACATCAATTTAAGAAACCAACACATGTAATGTTACTCAACTCTATTGCAATATGGACAACAATTTAGGTTTAGCTTTTCTTAATTATTGAAAATTTAAATTTTACTTTTATTAATTATTAAATATGCGAAGATACAATCACCTATAATCATTTGCAATTGTCTTTTCAAACTTAAATTGACTTAAATATGTATATGGAGAACCAATGTATCAATCACTTACAACAAACAATATGTCCATGTCCCCTTAGGAGTTGGTATCACATTTTATTATTAAAACATTGAAATACAATTCACATATTGCATCACTTTTCCATAGCCACATATTATATCTACATACTCATTAACTAAACTGGGTATTATATTGAGGATGTTACATCTGAAGTGTTACCCACTTCAAATTTGACCGCGGCTTGCTAGAAAAGGAGTTGAAACTAGAAAGACAAGAATTGGACACCATTGNTGAACATCATCATAGAATGTCAACAATGAAAGATCTTTTATTTCTATATCTACATGTGTATGATTAGGTTACTACTGATTGACCATTTTCAAAATTTTCTTTCAGTCCATGATTTGGAATTCGGTAGCACACTCCCTATTTGTGAGCGCTTGAACAATTTGAAGTCAAACCAATGACCTTGAAAAATACGATCTTTTAAGACCGTCACACAACACAATCTTTCCCCCTTTACTTTCTTTAAGTGCCATAGAACAGTGATGGCACGAACGCACATATGACGAGAAGATTTCGTAAGTCCTAGACAAATTACATGTCGAACATTTTTAACTTTCACTCTTCATGTGAAATTTGGAAGTTTATTTTACATTTCCCAAAAAAAAATTAGCAAAAACAAAAATAAACATTTTTGTTTATAGGTATATTTTCAATCCCACTTTTGGGACGTGTTGGAAGGCCTTTGATGTGCTCTGAAGTGTTCAATTTTGATCCCTCCATGGAATGGTACGTTCATGCTTAAGACTTGCCATTAATTGTTGTGTTGATTAATTTTCATGGAATGTTAAGATGAGAAAAAGACGATTTATTGTGTTGCGTTGTGATGATTAATTCTCGTGGAATGGAAAAATGGAGCAAAGGATTAATTATCGTGTTGTCATGATTATTCATTCGTTCATAATTAAGCATAAGTCTATTTCATATGGTATTTTTAAATAATAATAATATAACATGGATGAAATGTATGATATAATTTTTAAAAATAAAATTAATATATATGAAAAATAATAAATATTTATATATTAAAATATTTTAAATATAAATTATATATATATATATATATATATATGTGTGTGTGTGTGAATTAATTTTAATTCAAAATATTTTAAATATAAAAAGATTTAGGTTTTAGGTTTTTTTTTTTTTTTAAGTTAGAAGATATATTAGATCCTGCTAAGCAACAAAAGTTACAGTTGTCATCATATCTTAAGAAGTTGTGGCAGCATTGTTCTGGTGGGAAACCAATGTTGCCATATGGTCTTTAAGGTTCAAAGTATCCATGCAAAACTTAAAAAATTGTAAAGAGCATAGGTTGTACAGTCCTAGATCTAGGGTGCCATGTAGGAAGAGAATATTGTAAGCTAGACTATCCATGCAGGATTCAAAAAATTGAAAGGAGAAAAAATTGTATAATCCTAGAGCTAGGAAGCCACGCAAAGCGAAAACCTTGTAAAATAAACTTTCTGGAGTCATAAAAACTTGGGGAACCTGAGCAAGAAGAAATTATCCAAAGCTGGGGTCAGGCCTCTACTCGTTCCTTCGGTCTTGCGCATTGTCCTTGCCTTGAGTTCATGTGTCCGGAATAGTTGGTCGGAGATCTCGTAGAAGAGACATCAAAAGCTCCTCATGACGAAACCAATCTTCTTCCCTGTGCTGCATCTCTTTGATGGCGCCATTGATGTCCTTAATTACGTTCTTGATGAGGTCCAAAGAATCCTTCAGAGAATCTAGGCTAGCGCATCGGGTGCAAGCCAATGAGGGCGGTGGGGGTGGAAGAAAATCAGATGATGAGGAGGGGGAGTTGGGAGAAGGGAGGGGGGCGACGAAGAAGAGAGAGGGGATGACGATTTGGGGGGAACAGAGGGTCGAGGAGGGCAAGGTGGAGGTTGGTGGGGAGACGGTGGTTCCGGGATGAGGTTTGGAGCGAAGCCCAGGGAATTGCCATGGCTATCAAACCATTCAACTCTACAGGAAAATGGAGAAGACAAGGGGGGTAATTCTAGAGTAGTGGCTCGATCGAGAGGGTGATTCAGAGGGGTGGCGTGAATTGAGGCATGGGGGAGATACAGGGTGGAAGCACAAGAAGATTCTTGAGGCAAGCTTTGAGGAGATTGCTTGCCACAACCCCTCAAGCCTCTTCCTCTTGCTGCATACTAGGCCGCCCCCCGCTTAGATTTACCCCGAAGGCAAGGCATCAAGAGATACACCGAAAACCAGAGGTGAAGCTCAAGGCAACTGTTGAGAGGAGGAGAGGGTTTGAGCCAGAGCCAAGAGAAAAAACAGATTAAAGGGTGAGTGCTAGGCGCGAGAGGCCAAGAGTGCCAAAGACGGTGGAAGGGTAGAGGAAATTCGAACCAAAGGCAAATAAGTAAGCAATCTGGAAGAGGAGGCCAAAACGCAGGAGGCCGAGAGCTCAAATGAGCCCTGGAAATCCATAGTTCGGGCCTAAAACCACTGAACCGGGCAAGGTGATGGGACTGGGCCTGCATCTGTCCCATTGTATTTGTCGATCCCGCGAACTAGAGTGCCAAACCATTAAATGGATCTGAGTGCAATTGAATGCCAGGGTGTGTCTGCCAAGGATTTAATTGCATGGAGTAAATGCAGAGATGAGTGCGGGAAGAGTTGGTGTGAGGTGGCGAGAGTTGTGGCAAGGTGTCCTCCCGACTGGCCCTCCACTTGGCGTTTCTGATAGCACGTCATTCGGGGGCTGGTCCTTGTTGTGAGCAGTGTTTCTGCATGCAACAACGAAGGGGTGAGTAGGACAAGATGCAGGAGAATAGGAGAAGTCTCCTTCCTTCATGTCTACCCCGAAGTTTTCCAACATGTCTGCTACTTGATTTGCTTTTCTTCGAACATGGGAGGGAATAATTACCCACTATGGTTGAAGAATTGACTGTATTCTAATCAGCATATTCATGAGTCTCCAACTTGGGTGATCTTTTCCAGATTTGCACCATTTAGGAGATGTGAGAGGAGGTTGATGATTATCTATGAATCTCCTTCTGTTATAAGGAAGTTTATCACTTGCTCTTTGGTTGCTTGAATACCTTTGAACAATCCCCATAACTCAGCTGCATTGTTAGTGTTATGACCCAAGTTCCCAGCTAAGATGTGGAGGATCTCTCCTTTGTTGTTGTGAATGACAACCCCGTAACCTGTGGGTCCTGGATTTCCCTTGGAGGCTCCATCGAATTTTATTTTGTGATACCCCTCTTGTGGGGCCTCCCAATGGGAGGGGCTTGTCTTAGTAACATTACCTAAGACAAGGGCAGAAAGAGAGGTGGGGAGATGGAGTTTCCAAGTATTGAGAATGATGTACTCATTTTGCGGACATTTCAAACCTTGATCCGTCGAGGGGTGTAAGTTGATTGTTTCCTTAATGTTGGAGTGGATTTTGAACCAGAACTCTTGTCAGTTCAAGGAGGATGATTTAAATATTATGTGATTTTGTTCTTTCCAAATATTCCATAGGATAAATCCAAGCAGAAGTTGCCAAATCCTGTTGAGGATCGGAGAGTGAAATATTGAGTCTAGCCATCCCTCCATTGTTTCCCTTATGCCTGATCGATCTCTATCAGAGGTTCTCATGATGTTGGCGCATTGGTCCCAAAGTTGCGAGCTGTAGAGGCAAAGATTGAGAAGGTGATTATGAGTCTCCTCCTCATTACAACAGAGATGGCAGCAAGAGGGGCCTGCAAATCCTCTTTTCATTAGATTGTCCCAATTAAGGATGTTGTTGTTCTTCGTTAACCAAAGAAAGGTGTTGATTTTTGGCCAAAGCTTTTCGCCCCATATTTTTTTCCAAACTACTTCTTTTGGGAGGGAGTTATGTCCTGCGCTGAGGATATAATCTTCTTGAAGGTTGTAGGTGCCAGTGTTGGAGTGGCCCCATCTTAAGATGTCCTCCCCTTGTTGGTTGAAGATTCTCCTGGAGTTGAGTTGATCTAGCAGTGGTTGAAGATTTACCTTAGGGGGGATGTTCAACTCTTCGTGGGTTTTTTTTCCATTTGCGTCAGTGTCTCTATTTTCTTCAGGAATCCAGAAGTTATCTACTTTTTAGAGGCCTACGCCTATCGTTAAGGGAATAAAAGTTCTGGGAACCTTGTCCAAGGTCGGAAGCTACTTTTAGGAGTCTCTCCAGAAAAGGGTCGAGGTCCCACCTTGCAGTTCCCAGAAAGCATGGTCCGTGATCATCCCCTTGTTTTTCTTGGCCACATTCCAGATAAGAGATCCATGGCCTTGACCATTCCATATGATTATCTCTCTTTTCGGTGTGGAAGGTGTGTATTTTTTCTGCCAAAGGCATGCCGAGAGGTCTTGAGGCCTTTTTAACCATCTCCACCAGATTTTTTCACTGAGGAATTTATTGAGGATAGACGGATATATAAGTCCAAGTCCCCCTGCATTCTTTGGTCTGCATGTTTTTTTCCAACTGACCAGAGCCCATTTGCGACCATCTTTGGTTCCTTGATAGAGGAAGCTCCTTTGGATATTTCTGAGAGTGTTGAGAATAAAGATTGGGGCCGCAAGCACCAAGAAATCGTATATAGGGAGGGCTTGAAGTATAGACTTGAGGAGGACTAGGAGACCAGGAAGATTGAGGGAGGGGAAAGTCCAAGAGGCAATTTTTTTCCTGAAGTTGGCAAGCAGATCTTCCTAGGAGGTGTTCCTTAACGGGTTGTCAATAAGAGGGATGACAAGATATTTAGAAGGGAGGACACTTCGGGTGAACCCCAAGAGTTGCGTGATATGGCGTTGGATCTGGATGGGCATGTTGAAGAAGAAGATTTGGGACTTAGAGAGGTTTACTTACATGCCTGAAGCATCACAGAAAAGGTCAATCACGAAGAGAATTCATAGAGCTTCTCAGACAGTGGGGAGTCCCATTAAGAGGATGTCATCCACGAACTGATTGTGCGAAATGGGTGGGGATATTCTATGGAGGGTGAGGCTTGAGAGGGAGTGATCAGTGATGGCTTCTTTGATGGCTCAACTCAGCCCTTCCACCATTAGGATAAAGAGAAAGGGCGAGAGTGGATCCCCTTGTCTAATACCTCTGGTTGGAGAGAAAGGTTTGGAAGGGACGCCATTGACCAAGATGGAGAACAGGGCTGACGAAGTGAGATTGACAATCCAGGAGACCCAAGAAGGGTCAAAACCAAAGGCTAGAAGGGTTGAATTCAAGTAGTTCCAACTAAGTTTATCAAAATATTTGGAAAGATCCAGTTTCAGAAGCATACCAAGAGACTTGGTCGAATGAAGCGAGTGGATTACTTTGTGTGCCAAAATGATGTTGTCCAAGATCTGTCTGCCCTCCACGTACCCTGACTATTCTGGAGAGATAATGAAAGGTAGAATAGGTTTAGGACGCTTGGATATGACCTTAATGATGAGCATATAGATCACATTGTAGAGTGCAATGAGACGGAAGTGATTTGGGGAGGTGACCTTGTTCTCTTTTGGAATGAGAGTCATGAAGGTGGTGTTGAGGGCCTGTAGGACCTGTCTTGATTTTCTAGAATCCTCTATGATTTCCCAGACTTCTTCTCGAATGATATCCCAACAATGGTAGAAGAAGTCTGAAGTGAATCCATCGGGCCCTAGGGATTTTCCTAGCGGGGTGTCCCTGAGGGCTTGATCAACTTCTTCTTGGGTAATTGGGTGCGTCAAGGCCTCATTTTGTTCTTTGGTGACCTTCTTTGGAATGTGCTTGAGGATCGAGTCGATAGCCTGAGTGCGACCAATAGGAGGTTCTAAAAGAAGGTTCTTGTAGTAAGACAATAATTTCTTCTCTATATCTACGTGTTTTTGGATTTATAGGCATTGGTCCGAAACAAGGTGAGTAATGTGATTAGTGTGGCGGCGTTGAAGCATCGATCTATGGAACAATTTTGTGTTTCTTTCCCCCTCTTTGATCCATTGGATACGGGATTTCTGTATCCAAAGGATTTCTTCCTGCGCCCGTCTTTCATCCATTTGTTTGTTGAGAATGGATTATTGTTCCTTTAGAGAATTGATAAAGCCTTTAAGTCTGATCTGTTGTTGAAGGTCTTGAATTTGTTGATTGAGGATTTCCTGAGCGTGAAAGATGTTTCCAAAAGTGGATTTATTCCAATACCTTAATTGTTGCTTGAGGTTTTTTAGATTCTCTTGAAATTTGTACATAGGAGTGCCCGATGTGATTGTTGCTTCTTTCCACCAGATATTTATGTTTCCTTGAAAGTTCGGGTGTGTCCGCCATAATTTTTCAAAGTGAAAGGGTTTCCTGCCTGGGGTACCACTGATGTTTATTGAAATAAGTATCGGTCAGTGGTCAGATCCTGGAGTATCAATCACCGTGACATGCCAAGAGAGGCCATCCAACATGAAGGGTTCTGAGATTAAGAAACAGTCTAATCTACATGAGACATGTTGAGGGCCCAAACGTCTATTGGACCAGATGAAAGGTCCATTGTTCGTTTCTACATCAATGAGATTTAGCTAGCTAATGATTCGATGGATCTGCTCACTTTCATTTCCTAGTTTGTGTGTACCCCCCTCATTTTCCTTCAGTCTAGTTATCATATTGAAGTCTCCCCCTAGGATCCATTGATGATTTCCGATGTGATTAGAAATCCATTCCAAATGATGGAGGAAGGCTTCCTTGTCTCCTAGGGTTGCAGGGCCATAGATATTCGTGATAAAGCCTAGCTTTTTCAAACCAATGAGTCAGGAGGTTGTGATGGTCCATTTGGAAGTGAAGAAACCTTCCATCAGTACCGTGGCAGGTTTCTAGAGTACGAAAAGCCCTCCTAATGCACCTTTTGCATCGACTTCAACTAAATTAGCTTGTTTCCAACATTTTGAAAGTATTTGAGAGGCTTCCTCTCCCGCACATTTAGTTTCTTGCAAGAGAAGAATGTCTGGTTGTTCCTTCATTATCCTTTCCCGGAGAAAGCCTTTCTTGCTTCATGCGTTAAGGCCCCTTATATTCAGAGATAGCATCTTCATGAGGAGGATGAGGGTTGGAGGGGAGGAAATATATTCGAGATTAGGTGGATCTGGCCCGAGTTCACTAGGAAATTGCCCACGTCTTGAATGAGTTGGTGCTTTGGTTTTCTTCCCCTTTTCTTCTCTTCTTTGTTGGGTTTACGATGTTCTTTCAAGCTTCCTTTTTGTATTCCTAGATTTGAGTTGGCACGAGTCGATCCTCCTGCTATAGATTTGAGGAAAACTTTGTGAACTTTTTGTAACTGATCCGAAGGTATGGTATAGAACTATTTTTTTTCGGTAGGCTTGTTCTAGGTGTACCATGTCTATTCCTGCTAACTCCTAATCTTCGATATCTATGTCAGGGTATCCTATTTCTGACCCTAGATTTGTTGGAAGGGAGGTCTCAGAGTTAGGGTTTTGAGTGGATCTAGGGGTAGGTGGGGAACCCTAGACTTGCTCAGGGACTAAGGGATTTGTCAGGGGGACGGAGGGATTTATGGGATTTTCTGACGGAGTCTGAAGGGCTTTGAAAGAGTTACTAGTTGAGGGTCCAGAGGGGGCTTGTGGAGGCATTTTTTTGGTTGGATTCCTGTGGCGCCCCGTGACCTGGGTGAAACCGTCCTTAACTTTGTCAAGGTCCTTAGGATTTGATTTGTTGGGATTGTTTAAGGGGAAATCATGAAAGAGATGGCCATGTCCGTGGCATTTTCATCAGGGGAAGGGGATGTGCTCGTAATCTATGGTTTGGGACCATTCTTTGTCCTGGTAATCCAAGGTTATGGCGTCGAGTAGTGGTTTGGATATATTTAAGTAAACACAAATTCATGCATAAGCAGTGTACCTTCGTTGTTTTGTTGCCTCCGAAGCTTTGACATAGATGTCAATCGTGTTGTCGATGCCTGCTAGTATTTCTTCCAGCCAGAACTCTTGGGGTAATGAGTACATTCGCAGCCATACCAGTGCATGCGTGAAGTACTCCTTCTCTGGGATGAAATTTTCCATCCAAAAATGAAGGAAAAGACCTCTCGAGTTGTAAAAGTATGAGCCTCCTTCAAAGATTCGGTTTCTTTCCTCCAGGTTATGCAAGATGATAGTGAAGAAGCCCTTTGATCTGAGCTGAAGGTCATAGTGACCTTTGGGCTTCCATCAATGTTGAATCCATTTAACTAAGTCTTTTTCTCATGGCCATAGTCCCATAAATTTTCCTATCAGGGCGAAATCCTTCATGTATTGTTTCTGGTCTTCTATCCTTGGAGAGCTAATAGTATATTTGGGTGTGACAAGAGCCTGGGGTATGCATTTTCCAGGTTCCCAGGTGTGAGCTGCTTTTGGATGGTTTGATTCTGGGTCAGTCTCCATAGATTTCTCCTTCGGCATCTCATCCTCCCAAAGGATGTTTTTCAGTTCCACTCGAAGCTCAAAGGGTGGTCGTTTGAAGTGTTTAAAGCCCTACTCATGGGCGATGATGAGGCCCCCCTTCCTCGACCTCCATGACCGCAGCATGGATTCAAGGCGATGCTCGCAGAGGGGCTCGATGGTGAAACCCTAGCAGAGTCGCGTATATCAAGAACCTCTCATTTAATCACCTTTAAATTTGAAGTATGTTTTAGTTTTTGTAAGCAATGTTAATACTTAATGAATTTGAAGTTAAAATAAATATTTAATAATTATAAAGATGATACAATACGAGTAAGCATTTATGATGATTAATCGTTATAATATGATAAGATATGTCAAATAATTAATTATTTTTTAGTCTAAACGTTCTTCAAAATGACTGTTTTAGACGATATGAGGACATTTGCCCGAAATCCAATGAGAAATTGTTAGATTCGCATATTTCTCTTATTATATTTGTATATTCTAAATGCCCAATAGTTTTTCAGCATGTGGAATCCATTTCTGCATTAAAAATGGATTTTAAACAATAAAAAATAATGATTTTGTGTAAATAGCCAAAAAAAAAAAAAAAAAACACATTTGATAGAACAATTAAACAATTAGAAGAAACCATTAATTATCGTGTTTTGCTTTTTCCAATTAGTTAGAGATACCTTATGATCCATTTTGTATTTTGAAATTTGAATTCCTTTGTAATATATATAACATAGATGAATAGTGAGAAGGGTATGGACCCC
>SNQJ01S0055438.1:89212-103750 GCA_010110895.2 Picea sitchensis
ATCCTGGACTTAGGGTAAGTGGGTTTTTAACCCATTCCTTCGCACTTCGCCCCCTGCTACAAGAAATATCGCTAATAGTAGTGTTACCTAAGACAAGGGCAGAAAGAGAGGGGGGGAGATGGAGTTTCTAGGTATTGAGAATGATGTACTCATTTTGCAGACATTTCAAACCCTGATCCGTCGAGGAGTGTAAGTTGATTGTTTCCTTAATATTGGAGTGGATTTTGGACCAGAACTCTTTCCAGTTCAAGGAGGATGATTTAAATATTATGTGATTCCGTTCTTTCCAAATATTCCATCGGATAAATCTAGACAAAAGCTACCAAATCCTGTTGAGGATAGGAGAGTGAAATATTGAATCTAGTGATCCCTCCATTGTTTCCCTTGTGCCTGATCGATCTCTATCAGAGGTTCTCATGATGTTGGCACATTGGTCCCAAAGTTGCGAGTTGTAGAGGAAAAGATTGAGAAGGTGATTTTTTGTCTCCTCCTCATTACAACAGAGATGGAAGCAAGAGGGCCCTGTAAATCCTCTTTTCATTAGATTGTTCCAATTAAGGATTTTGTTGTTCTTCGTTAACCAAAGAAAGGTGCTAATTTTTGGCCAAAGCTTTGCACCCCATATTTTGTTCCAAACTACTTCTTTTGGGAGGGAGTTATGTCCTACGCTGAGGATATAAGCTTCTTGAAGGTTGTAGGTGCTATTGTTGGAGTGGCCCCATCTTAGGATGTCCTCCCCTTGTTGGTTGAAGATTCTCCTGGAGTTGAGTTGATCTAGCAGTGGTTGAAGATTTACCTTAGGGGGGATGTTCAGCTCTTCGTGGGTGTTTTTTCATTTGCGCCAAGTGTCTCTGTTTTCTTCAGGAATCCAGAAGTTGGCTAATTTTTAGAGGTTTGTGCCTATTGTTAAGGGAATAAAAGTTCTCAAAGTGGGAACCTTGTCCAGGGCCAGAAGCTGCTGCCAGGACTCTCTCCATAAAAGGGTCGAGGTCCCACCTTGCAGTTCCCAAAAAGCATGGTCTGTGATCATCCCCTTGTTTTTATTGGCCACATTCCAAATAAGAGATCCATTGTCTTGACAATTCCATCTGATTAGCTCTCTTTCTGATGTAGAAGGTGTGTATTTTTTCTGCCAAAGGCGCGCCCAGAGGTCTTGAGGCATTTTTAACCATCTCCACCAGATTTTTTCACAGCGGAATTTATTGAGGATAGATAGATCTCTGAGTCTGAGTCCCCCTGCATGCTTTGGTATGCATGTTTTTTTCCAACTGACCAGAGCCCATTTGCGACCATCTTTGGTTCCTTGCTAGAGGAAGCTCCTTTGGATATTTCTGAGAGTGTTGAGAATAAAGCTTGGGGCCGCAAGCACCAAGAAATCATATATAGGGAGGGCTTGAAGTACATACTTGAGGATGACGAGGCAACCAGGTAGATTGAGGGAGCGGAAAGTCCAAGAGGCAATTGTTTTCCTGAAGTTGGCAAGCAGATCTTCCCAGGAGGTGTTCCTTAACAGGTTATCAATAAGAGGTATGCCAAGATATTTAGAAGGGAGGATGCTTCGAGTGAAACCCAAGAGTTGCGTGATATGGCGTTGGATCTAGATGGGTGTGTTGAAGAAGAATATTTGGGACTTAGAGAGTACTTACATGCCCGAAGCATCACAGAAAAGGTCGATCACAGAGCGAATTCGAAGAGCTTCTCGAATAGTGGGGAGTCCCATTAAGAGGATGTCATTCACGAACTGACTGTGCGAAATGGGCAGGGAGAGTCTATGGAGGGTGAAGCATGAGAGGGAGTGATCATTAATGGCTTCTTTGATGGCTCGACTCAGCCCTTCCGCCATTAGGATAAAGAGAAAGGGCTAGAGTAGATCCCCTTGTCTAATACCTCTGGTTGGAGAGAAAGTTTTGGAAGGGACGCCATTGACCAGGATGGAGAACAGGGCTGACGAAGTGAGATTGAAAATCCAGGAGACCCAAGAAGGGTCAAAACCAAAGGCTAGAAGGGTTGACTTCAAGTAGTTCCAACTAAGTTTATCAAATACTTGGAAAGATCATGTTTCAGAAGCATACCAGGAGACTTGGTCGAATGAAGCGAATGGATTACTTTGTGTGCCAAAATGATGTTGTCCAAGATCTGTCTGCCCTCCACATACCCTAACTATTCTGGAGAGATGATGAAAGGTAGAATAGGTTTAAGATTCTTGGATATGACCTTCATGATGAGCTTATAGATCACATTGCAGAGTGCAATGAGACAGAAGTGATTTGGGGAGGTGACCTTGTTCTCTTTTGGAAAGAGAGTCATGAAGGTGGCATTGAGGGCCTGTAGGACTTGTCTAGATTTTCTAGAATCCTCTATGATTTCCCAGACTTCTTCTCGAATGATATCCCAACAATGGTAGAAGAAGTCTGAAGTGAATCCATCAGGCCCTAGGGATTTTCCTAGCAGGGTGTCCCTGAGGACTTGATCAACTTCTTCTTGGGTAATTAGGCACGTCAAGGCCTCATTTTGTTCTTTGGTGACCTCCTTTGGAATGTGCTTGAGGATTGAGTCGATAGCCTAAGTGCGATCGATAGGAGGTTCTAAAAGAAGGTTCTTGTAGTAAGACAATAATTCCTTCTCTATATCTGTGTGTTTTTGGATTTCCAGGCCTTGGTCTGAAACAAGGTGAGTAATGTGATTAGTGTGGCGGTGTTGAAGCATCGATCTATGGAAAAATTTGGTGTTTCTTTCCCCCTCTTTGAGCCATTCAATACGAGATTTCTGTCTCCAAAGGATTTCCTCCTGCACCCGTCTTCCGTCCATTTGTTTGTTGAGAATGGATTATTGTTCCTTTAGAGAATCAGTAAAGCCTTGAAGTCTAATATGTTGTTGAAGGTCTTGAATTTGCTGATTGAGGATTTCCTGTGCATGAAAGATGTTTCCAAAAGTGGATTTATTCCAATACTTTAATTGTTGCTTGAGGTTTTTTAGCTTCTGTTGAAATTTGTACATAGGAGTGTCTGAAGTGATTGTTTCTTCTTTCCACCAGATATTTATGTTTCCTTGAAAGTTCGAGTGTGTCTGCCATAATTTTTCAAAGCGAAAGGGTTTCCTACCTAGGGTACCACTAATGTTTATTGAAAGAAGTATCGGCCAATGGTCAGATCCTGGAGTATCAATCATCGTGACATGCCAAGAGAGGCCATCCAACATGAAGGGTTCTGAGATTAAGAAACAGTCTAATCTACATGAGACATGCTGAGGGCCCGAACGTCTATTGGACCAGATGAAAGGTCCATTGTTCGTTTCTACGTCAATGAGATTTAGCTAGCTAATGAATCGATGGATCTACTCACTTTCATTTCCTAGTCTATGTGTACCCCCCTTCTTTTCCTTCAGTCTAGTTATCATATTGAAGTATGCCCCTAGGATCCATCGATGATTGTCTATGTGATAAAAAATCCATTCCAAATGATGGAGGAAGGCTTCCTTGTCTCCTGGGGTTGCAGGGCCATAGACATTCGTGATAAAGCCTAGCTTGTTCGAACCGATTAGTTGGAAGGAGGCTGTGATGGTCCATTTGGAAGTGAAGAAACCTTCCATCAGTACCGTGGCAAGGTTCTAGAGTACGGAAATCCCTCTTAATGCACCTTTTGCATCGACTTCAACTAAATTAGCTTGTTTCCAACATTTTGAAAGTATTTCAGAGGCTTCCTCCCCCACGCATTTAGTTTCTTGCAAGAGAAGAATGTTTGGTTGCTCCTTCATTATCCTTTCCCAGAGAAATCCTTTCTTGCTTCGTGCGTTGAGGCCCCTTATATTCAGAGATAGCATCGTCATGACAAGGATGAGGGTTGGAGGGGAGGAAAGATATCTGAGATCAGGTGGATCTGGCCCGAGTTCACTAGGAAATTGCCCACATCTTGAATGAGTTGGTGTTTTGGTTTTCTTCCCCTTTTCTTCTCTTCTTTGTTGGGTTTACGATGTTCTTTCGAGCTTCCTTTTTGTATTCCCAGATTTGAGTTGGCACGAGCCGATCCTCCTTCTATAGATTTGAGGAAAACTTTGTGAACTTTGTGTAACTGATCTGAAGGTATGGTATAGAACTGTTTTTTTTCAGTAGGCTTGTTCTAGGTGTACCCTATCTATTCCTGATAACTCCTGATCTTCGATATCTATGTCAGGGTATCCTATTTCCGACCCTAGATTTGTTGGAAGGGAGGTCTCAGAGTTAGGGTTTTGAGTGGATCTAGGGGTAGGTGGGGAACCCTAGACTTTCTCAGGGACTAAGGGATTTGTCAGGGGGATGGAGGGATTTATGGGATTTTCTGACGGAATCTAAAGGGCTTTGAAAGAGTTACTGGTTGAGGGTCTAGAGGGGGCTTATGGAGGCGTTTTTTTGGCTGGATGCCCGTGGCGCCCCGTGACCTGGGTGAAACCATCCTTAACTTTGTTAGGGTCCTCAGGATTTGATTTGTTGGGATTGTTTAAGGGACAATCGCGGAAGATATGGCCATGTCTGTGGCATTTCTGGCAGCGGAAGGGGATGTGCTCGTAATATATGGTTTGGGACCATTCTTCATCCTGGTAATCCAAGGTTATGCCATCGGGTAGTGGTTTGGAGATATTTAAGTAAACACAAATTCGTGCATAAGCAGTGTACCTTCTTTGTTTTGTTGCCTCCGAAGCTTTGACATAGATGTCAATCGTGTTGTTGATGCCTGCTAGTATTTCTTCCAGCCAGAACTCTTGGGGTAATGAGTACATTCGCAGCTAGACCGGTGCATGCGTGAAGTACTCCTTCTCTAGGATGAAATTTTTCGTCCAAAAATGAAGGAAAAGACCTCTCGAGTTGTAAAAGTATGAGCCTCCTTCAAAGATTCGGTTTCTGTCCTCCAAGTTATGCATGATGATAATGAAGAAGCCTTTTGATCTGCATTGAAGGTCATAGTGACCTTTGGGCTTCCACCAATGTTGAATCCATTTAAATAAGTCTTTTTATGATGGCCATAGTCCCATAAATTTTCCTATCAGGGCGAAATCCTTCATGTATTGTTTCTAGTCTTCTATCCTTGGAGAGCTGATAGTATATTTGGGTGCGACAAGAGCCTGGGGCATGCATTTTCCAGGTTCCCAGTTGCGAGCCACTTTTGGATGGATTTTGGGTCAATCTCCATAGATTTCTCCTTTGGCATCTCATCCTCCCAAAGGATGTTTTTCAGTTCCACTCGAAGCTCAAAGGGTGGTCGTTTGAAGTGTTTAAAGCCCTGCTCATGGGCGATGATGGAGCTGTAAGAGGGGCCAAGAGGCCCCCCTTCCTCGACCTCCATGACCGAAGCATGGATTCAGGGCGATGCTCATAGAGGGGCTCGATGGTGAAACTCTAGCAAAGTCACGTATATCAAGAACCTCTCATTTAATCACCTTTAAACTTAAAGTATGTTTTAGTTTTTGTAATCAATGTTAATACTTAATGAATTTGAAGTTAAAATAAATATTTAATAATTATAAAGATGATACAATACGAGTAAGCATTTATGATGATTAATCGTTATAATATGATAAGATATGTCAAATAATTAATTATTTTTTAGTTTAAACGTTCTTCAAAATGAGAAATTGTTAGATTCACATATTTCTCTTATTATATTTGTATATTCTAAGTGCTCAATGGTTTTTCAACATGTGGAATCCATTTTTACATTAAAAATGGATTTTAAACAATAAAAAATAGTGATTTTGTGTAAATAGCCAAAAAAAACACATTTGATAGAACAATTAGAAGAAACCATTAATTATCGTGTTTTGCTTTTTCCAATTAGTTAGAGATACCTTATGATCCATTTTGTATTTTGAAATTTGAATTCCTTTGTAATATATATAACATAGATGAATAGTGAGAAGGGTATGGACCCCCACAGTTTTTCCTGCATCTTTGTTTGCTTCTCTACCTCTGAGTTTAACATGGTATTAGAGCGAGAGGTTTAAGCCTCTTCACGGAGTGGAGAGCAGATCGATTCAAGAAAAGAGGGAAACCACAGTTTTTTCTGAGAACAACAATTGTTTCATCTCTGTTTGCTTCTCCACCTCTGAGTTTAACATGGTATTAGAGCGAGAGGTTTAAGCCTCTTCACGGAATGGAGAGCAGATCGATTCAAGAAAAGAGGGAAACCACAGTTTTTTTCTGAGAACAACAAATGTTTGATCTCTAAGGAGCAAGGTAACAAGAGAAATGATCGAGGCTATCCCATCTCTCAAGAGTAAAAACTCATCCCATATTTCAGAATTGCCGGCATCCATTAGAGTTCCTGAGACAAAGACTCAATAATCGACACCCTGAAATGGCTTCATCATTGGCGGTCTTACTGCATTAAATGGGCAGTAGCAAAAGACCATAGGAGCTTGGGAGGGGGGTCGTTATTTACCTACAACATATGGCCAAATATTTTACAGAACTGAAGGGTCTCGAGGATTAACCAACAAAGATAAATCACTATCTTTAGGGACCTCTAAATCCAGCGGAATCACCATCTTTAATGACATAGATAACCAGACCGACCCTCTTTAAATATTTTCTCTTTTTCCTCTAGGTGGACCGGTTAAATGATCGCCAGTTAACAAACTTGCAAAGTCCGTCAACCCGACCAGAATCACAATCGACTGTAAATGTTTGAAGGTGGATACCTCGGTGCCCTAGTGGCTAGTTAACGAGACCGTCGTAAACATATAAGCTGTGAGTGAGCCTGGTGGCATGATTATCCGATGATCCGATGTTCCCGATGTTCTCGACGGGTTGATGAAGTCTGTGTATTCTAGGATCTGGTGGTCTAGTGAGAAAAGATAAGCTAGTGTTCCAATGGGATTAGTGGTGTGGTGATCTCTTATAAAAGAAACATAACGAATACTTATTCCCTGGTGGCCCGATCGCTCGATGGACTGATGATCCCGGTGACCTGGTTGTTCAGTGGTCCTAGTGACTGGTTAAGAAATATCAATGCAGGAGTGCAGGTATTAACCTTGGTGTTCCGGTGGTTCCAGTTGACAAAACTGGCAATAGAGAGATTTCGAGACTATTTAAAAAATAAAATAAACTACAAGAATTCCATCTAGATATGTTCACATAGCGTTATTGATATAGGAGGAGTGGGTTCATAAAAATTCTGAAACTCTGGTGGTTTCACGACAGTCAAAGGCATCCTCTTCTGCTACCAAAGTTTGATAGCGCATCCAAATAAGTTTGTTTTTTATCTACAATTTTTTGAATCCTGTTTAAATGGCTTCCTCCAATAATTTACTGCCAACCCAAGGACCAGTTCTTGCTGGCAATAACTATGAGTTTTTGTCTTTGAGGATGAAATCCTTCCTTCAAGCCCAAGAATGATAGAAACCAGTGGAAAATGGATTCACAGAGTCATCCATAATAGACCTAAATTCCATGACAAATGCACAAAGAAATTCTCTTTCATAACAAAGGAAGACAGAAACAAAGCCAAGTATTGAATTCGAAATTCAGTAGATGACTCTATTTTTTCCAAGATAACACGTGCTTCCATTGTAAAACATTCTTGGGATATTCTCAAATCAACATACTGAGGTAATTATAAGGTGAAGACAATAAATCTCCAAACATTAAAAAATCAATTTGAAACCTGGAAGATGATTGAGATAGAGAATGTTGACCAATTTATGACTAGAGTGATGGGAATTATAAATCAGATTAGGATTAATTGTGAACGGATTGAAGATCAAAGGATTGTTGAAAAATTATTCAGAAGCTTGCCCAATAAATTTGAAATGGTTGTAACTTCCATTTAGGAATCCAAAGATCTATCTAGTTTTTCAATAGAAGAACTAACGGGATCACTTATGTCACATGAAACTAGACTCAACTTGGAAGAGCGGTCTTTGCAACATGATATCAATACTCAAACTTATTTCAGTAGAGGTAGAGGCAGAGGAAATAGAGGTAGAAGTAAAATAGGCATAGGTAATCATCATGCAGAAGAAAGACCCACACAAGAACATCAAAACAACCAAAATAGTCTAAAAAATCACAGAATCAAAGAGGAAGACATGGAAAATGGACAGAAAAATCAAGAGTTAATGCCACTACTGCAAAAAGTATGGTCACTATGAGAATGAATGTAGAAAGAAGTACTCAGATCAAAACAAAGGTAGAGCAAATGTCTCCAAAAATGAAGGAGAAACTTCTGAAGCAATGTTCCTTTCCTGCCATACCTTTGAATAAGGTCACACCAAGGACCTTTGGTTGTTGGAAAATTGTTGCAAAAATCATATGAAAGGTAACAAATAACTTATGTCTATCATTGATACTTTTATCAAATTTGAAATTACTCACGGCGATGATTCTCAAGTCAAAGCTCTAGGAGAAGGTATTATGTTTGTTTTAACTAAACAAGATCATAAGAAAGACATACATGATGTCTATTACGTTATATACCTTAAACACAATCTCATAAGTGTAGGACAATTGATGGAGCATGGATATGATGTCATATTCAAAGGCTCAACATGCTTAATTCTAGATAAACCACAAAGTAGGAAACTCATTGCAAAAATTCAAATGACCAAGAATAGAATGTTTCCATTAAATTTTAGAAGTGTCAATTTGTCCGAGCCATATGCCCAAAATGTCTCAAACATATATGATAATCTATTATGGAATTATAGGTTTTGTCATATCCCTTTTAGGAGTCTTAGTCTTCTCCAAAAAAACTCAATGGTCAAAAAACTCCCCATTTTGAATGAACAAGACAATCCTTGTGAAACTTGTATACTTGAAAATCATAAAAGGGAAAACTTTCCAATAACATCCCATAGAGAAAAAAAACAGTTAGAATTAGTTCACATAGATCTCTGTAAAATGATGCAAACCCAATCCATTGGTGGAAGATTTTATTTTCTGACCTTTATTGATGATTTTAGCAGGAAAATTTGGATTTTCTTTCTTAAAATTAAGTTTGAAACCTTTTCAAAGTTCAAAGAATTCAAAGCTGAAGTGGAAAAAAAGAGTGGCAAATTTGTGAAAGTGCTCAGATCAGATGGAGGAGGAGAATATAATTCAAAGGATTTTTGATCATTTGTAGACACCATGACATTATAATGCAAACTACAACAATATATACTCCTCAGCAAAATGGAGTGGTTGAAAGGAAAAATCATACCATCATGAACATGGTCGGGAGTATGATCAGAGCAAAGAATTTGTCCAATGAATATTGGGTTGAAGTTGTTGTTTGTTCATTTTACATCTTGAAAATATCTCGAACAAAAAGTGCCAAAGATAAAGTACCACAAGAGGCATGGAGTGGCACAAATGTAAATGTCTCTCACTTCATAATTTTTGGTTGTATTGATTTTGCACAGATCCCTAAAGAGATGAGAAAGAAACTTTATAACAGGAGTGACAAATGCATCTTTGTAGGATACAATGAACAATCAAAATCCTACATATTATATAATCTAGTCACCAAGAAATTTCTAGAGAGAAGGGATGTCAAATTCTTAGAGAATAAATCATGGATTGAGCAAGAAAATGTAAGATTGGATAGTCAAAATCCACTACATCAAATATATGAACAAACTGAAAAATCTAGAACAACAAGCACATCCTCCAAGACTGCCAAGATTATAGGTACAAAGACATCAAGAACACTATGGAAATGGTTCTTCTTCCAACAGTTAATCATCTTCTCCTATAGAAAATCAGAGAATAAGAAGAATAAGAGAAATTTATGAGCAAAACAATGACATTGAAAAACAAACTCATGTTTCCTTACTATATCATTAGCCAACATACTTTGAAGAAGCCATGAATTAGTAAATTGAAGCCATAGAGGAACAAAACTTGGAATCTTGTTGACTTGGCAAAAAACAAAACCAACATAGGTTTCAAGTGGGTGTACAAAACAAAACTAAATTGTGAAAAAGGAAAGATAGAGAAGCATGAGGAAAGACTAGTTTCCAAAGGTTTCTCTCAACAACCTACCATAGTTTATTGTGAAACATGTTCTCTAGTAACAAGGTTAGATATAGTAAGAACCATGTTAGCCATTGCATCTCAAAACAAATGGAAAGTCTTCCAAATGGATGTAAATTCAGCCTTTAAATGACACATTGCAAGAAGAAATATATGTAGATCAACCACTTCGATTTGACGTCAAAGGGCAATATGATAAAGTGTACAAGTTCAAAAAATCCTTGTATGGCTTGAAGCAAGCTCCAAGAGCTTGGTATAGTCAAATTAACTCTTACCTGATCAAGAATGGATTTATCATGAGTAGTAATGATCCCACTCTTTATACAAAATTAAATCAAGAAGGTAATTTATCCTCATTGTTTGTCTCTATGTTGATGATATGATCTACATAGGAAATATTTTGTTAGAAGAATTTAAAGCTGCTATGAAAAAAAAAATGGGATTAATGATCTTGGTCTCATGAGATACATTTTGGGAATTGAAGTTGATCAATCTGTCCATGGTATTTTTGTCTATCAACAAAAGTATGCTACAAACATTCTAAAAAGGTTTGAAATGGATAAATGCAAGGCAACATAAATTCCTATTTCACTAGGACCAAAATTGAGCAAGCAAGATGAAGGCCCAACAATTGATTCAACATTATATAAAAGGATCGTAGGTAGTCTCATGTACCTTACAACAACCAGACCCGATGTTATGTATGCAACAATTTTTTTTTTCCAGGTTTATGGAATCCCCCAATGATTCTCACTAGAAATCTGGAAAAAGAATCCTAAGGTATGTTGCAAGGAAAATCAAATATGGTTTGTGGTACAAAACTTATGAAGATCATTCATTTACAGGTTACACAAATAGTGAATTCGCAGGAAGCATAGATGACAGGAAAAGCACATCAGAATATGCTTTTCATTTGGGAACAAACATGATTTTATGGGCATCCAAGAAACAACCCATAGTCTCAATATCTTCTGAAGAGGAAGAATATGTATAACATGCAACCTCAACATATTGACATGCAGTATGGATGAGAAGAATCTTGAATGATATAGCACATATGGAAAATGAGCCAACTCATATTTTCTATGACAACAACTCAGCGATCGCATTGTCAAAATAAGAAAAGTCATGTGTTTCACAAGAAAAGAAAGCATATTGACACTTTCTTTCACTTCATTCAAGAGCTTGTCAATAATTGTGATATTTCTCTTCAATTCCGTGAATCAATATATTATCTTGCAAACATCTTTACTAAACCATTAGGAAAATTTGTTTTTGAATTTCAAAGACAACACTTAGGCATTGTAAGTGTTGATAAATGTAACAACTAAGATTAAGGGGGAGTGTTAGAGTTAATCTCCCTGTCTCCTTGTGTGTCAGTGCATTAAGTTAGTTCAGTTAGGCTCCAGTTAGTCTTTGAGCTAAGTTATTGTCTTCTACAATTAGTTAGAGATCTGTTTTGTATTTTGAATTCCT
Organism: Picea sitchensis; assembly: GCA_010110895.2. Lineage (NCBI taxonomy): Eukaryota > Viridiplantae > Streptophyta > Pinopsida > Pinales > Pinaceae > Picea > Picea sitchensis. The sequence goes on from SNQJ01S0055438.1 coordinate 100,674, forward strand.
TTGTAATCTATATAACATAGATGAATAGTGATAAGGGTATGCACCCCCACAGTTTTTCCTACATCTTTGTTTACTTGTCAATTTTGCTTCTCTACATCTGAGATTGACACAAATTACTTATAAAAAACATGTTTACCATCAAATACAATCACTAACTCATTATTAAAATTAAAAATTAAATAATTTTAATGAAACAATCAAAACCATCCAACAAATCTCTTTTCAAATCCCAACCTTATTGCATAATGATAATGATGAAATGTCTTTAAAAATCATCCCAACCTTATTAAAATCATCCCAACCTTATTGCATAGTGATGACGAAATTTTTTTTCACTCGCAATAAAAACATTAAAAGCAACATCTTAATATTGTTTTTTCTCAAAAACAACCCAAATGTGCAAAGCACATGTGTGAAACAATACAAATAAACTTAGAGTTTTATCCCATATTTTCTCTTCTCTCTTTAAATAACCATTCTTACTAATGGGAATGTCTCTATGCTAACATTAAATATGATCATTCTTACTAAGTGGTGTCTCTCTTCATGCAACACTAAATTCTTCATCAAAATGATACTCTCTTCTCAAATAATTCAAAAGAAAACCATTTGGATGAACGAAGGACATAAGTTCTCTTTATAATCAATTAATTATATTGTGATATATGATAATGTGTGTCTCCAAATTGTTCATTAATGAACACTTTTAAATGAAAACCAATAGGATGATTCATAGATCTTAAGCCATCTATTTTAGTTAAATGAATCATTCCAACCTAGACAAATCCATCTCTCTGAATAAAACAATTAGGAGGATATTGATAATCTTCAATGCATTGCTTTCATTAGAATATTTTAACTATTTTGTAATAGAGGAATATGTAGGAAATAAATAATCCCCTATAGCCTTCGACTAAAGATGTTTACACATCCTTAGTAATATTTTTTTTCTATTTAAATCTTAATGTTTAATGTCACTAACATTGCCTTTTTTTTACCATCCAAATATTGTTTTACTCGACACAACCTCAAGCGTTTTCCTTTTACACAATCTTCACCATTTTTATTTTCTAATAAATTCATTCTGTTAGCGTCAGAAGGCACTCCTGGATTGCAGCAGGAGCAGAGCCCGACACCCATCAGTTTATGTCATGATTTGTTTATAAAAAGGGGGGATCGAATGGAAGTTAACTCAAAACAATATTGTTCTAACTCTGAAACTAGGCCAGGCATGCATGGCAAGTGAGGTCTTAGATAAACTTCAGACAGTGATTTGTAGTAAGGGTGAATAGGGGGAAGACTTGTATAAGAGAAATGCAAAGGTCTGTCGTAAACATCAGGTTTCTAACAGACTATAGGAGAAAACATCTAAACGCAAGATCTTCTTACATTCAAACGCAAAAAACCGGAGAATACAACAATGCGACAATAAATCCTTTATCGTAACATAATTGCAATAATTCATGTGAATCAGTCAATCATGAACTCCCTCAGTATGAGATGAAAACTAGATGGGGTAAGAAAACTATCTGTCATTAAACAAGAAATCTTGCATACAGATGCATAAACAGAGAACTAGAGTGTCTGTTAAAACTTTACAATCGGGAGCTTCGCTCTACCATCGATCCTTCGAAAAATATCAAAAATAAGTATATATACTCCTAAACATTTGCCCAACAGAGGCCTCCTAGACTTTCGGGATGAGGCATCCCTTCAATCAAATCTGGCCTGCACTCCTCTATCATACGCCACCTTAATTCTGCATGGATTACGCCAGGGGGTAGCTGAGCCCTTAAATGATGAATTAGCGTGTGCAGGCTTCCCTAGTGAGTCGAGGACTCGACATGGCTTCTGTGGAAAGAATCAGTATAGGGGACCATCTCGGGCAGACTTCCCGTCGGGACATCCATACCTTGCAATTAACCGGTGAGGTGAGGTTTCAACCACCCTCTCTCTTCTTCATTTACTCCAAGCAGGTATCAGGGTTGAGATCAAGTTGAACTGGCACCTGGAGAACACGGTGATCCCTTCTGCAGCTATACCTGGCACTTTGGCCCTTTACGTAGCTCTTTCTATTGCCTCCAAGCGACTACGGGCTGTGACCTTGTGCCTATATTCAAAGGTGCTTTCGGCGTTTCGGGGTTCGTGGATAGGAAGGAGCAGATCCTTTCTCTTCGAAGTTGCGATGGGCGAAATGCCGAGAGGGCCTAATGGGTTCCATGCGCCCCTCTCTGATCTAACAGTCCTGAACTAATTCGATAATACTGTGGGCCCGAGTCTGGGACGTCTTCGACGCTTCACGTCTCGGGGATATGAAAGAGATGCTCCTTGCGCTTCGAAGTCACGATGGGCGAAGAGGCAAAGAGCCTAATCGTGCACCATGTGTCCCTCCGAGATGAATGGCTAAGATTGCTCTCGGCTCTTCAGGACCCATCCAGGCCTGCTCCTTTGTGACCAGGCGCCAAAACCATGGGCCCAATTATGGGTGCTTTCGGCGCTTCGGGGTTTGGGGTTCCGAGATGTGAGATGACGAGGGACTTTTACCCTTCGAACTCATGAATGTCGATATGCCGACATGACTAGATCTTGCGCCATGCGTCACTGGATCGGACGACCCAGATTTTGTCTTGAAATATAGGTGCTTTCTCTGATTCTATACCTCGGGTAACTTGGTAGCCCCAAGATCCCAATGACCATTGATCATCTTTATAGATGGGTCTCAGCCGCTCGACAACAAAACTTCGCCCGCTCGCTTGACTTGTAACCTGAAAAGAGATTCTTTCATGTTGCGCTTGGGCGCTTCTTATACAACCTGTAGACCTAGGTACTTTTGTGCCCAAGACAAAAATTGTTGCTAACATTAGGCTCCATGGGGGATAGAGTCGTCCCTGTGATGCTCTAAGAACTCATTTGCAGCTTCAGTGCCTTGTTATTGGGCTATGGAGTTATTTACTAAGCCGAAAATAATAAAAAGGAAAATGAATAAAGAACCAAAAGGACAATATTTACAAACAAAGGAGCCATCTAAGGCTCAAACAAAACATTTCTTCAAAAAATGCCCATTTACTGGGCTGTTG
>SNQJ01S0055438.1:152511-162984 GCA_010110895.2 Picea sitchensis
TTTTTTGTAATTTAAAATATTTAGAGTGGTTCCAACACAAAACCACAAAATCTTGAAGCCCAATTTTAATGAGGAGGTTATCTAGGAAAAGGGTGTTGACTCACGGATCAACCTCTCAAATATATCAGTATTAAACTCATATTTCATATATAGCATGCCCATGTTGATCTTCAACTCATGTTTCATATCTAGCATGCCTTCATGTCCTTGACATGTGGGTAAAATAAATAATCTTCTAAATTCCTTACCTATATAGGTGTAGAAAACCATGACACTTTGTTGTGGGTGGGAAATCCCCCTACGGACTAGCACTAAGGGTTTAGTAATGCATGCAGAAAATAATCTTCAAAAGTATCCTACTTTTTACTATTATCCCAACATAGACCCCACATTCATGCATAAAACACAAGGATAAAAGGATCTGGTAACTCTTCCTTGAACCCCTCGCTTGGTGTTGATCCTTTTGCATTCGGTTTCTCTTTGACTGCAAGTCTCTTCCCAAAGATAACCTGCATTCACAAACAGACAAACAAAGAACTACGAACATGCATCTCATATATGAATTAGTGGGTTAGAGGTTCCAAAAATATAAACCAAATCTAATATTGAACACCTCATATGGCGAGACGGGAAAATTAATTCTTTCTATTAACCTCACAAAAGTCACTTACAATGGTGATATCGACTACTTCTCCTCGAATCTGATCCTAGGCTCTTCTTCAACTGTGCACCAACCACTTCCACTTATGCTTCTCCTCTTCAATTTTCACATAATGGTTGCAAATGGTTGGGGCAAGGGGAATTCCAAATCGGGTATAGTTTCTTTTCTATTATTTTCCTCCCTCCAAATGGGACCCCTACCCCTTCTTTTATAGGCTAGAAATGGCTATGTATTTGGTCGAGTCACCGGCAATGGGCGGTCAAACGGTTTAGGTAACTTACCCAAAACTGTGAGTTATGTTTGCAACTTTCCATTTTTCGTGCTTTTGTAGGTATACGCGGGTTGTAATGGGTCAGCTAGCGTATGCACACGTGCAGTAGTGGAGAAGGGTGCATGTGCCCTCAAAAGGGGTGTTTTTTAAGAAGTTGTTTAGTAGTGGCTTGGCAAAAGATGTAAAATGAGATGGCCTGATGCCAGGTAAGCATATCTGGTGCAAATTAGGGTTATAACAGATGCCCCCTAATGTGTGAGGTCAGAAGAGCATCTGATGGTTGAAATACATTATCAAGCTTCACCAACGTATGAAACAAGTGAGCCCAAGGACCAGAGTTCGGGAGGTGCCATCTGCAAAATAACAATTGTCTCACCGAGGCGGGCATACCCATGCTCGGAATGAAATAAAATCATGGCTGCCAATCAAATACACTGCAAATCCATGTCATATAACTATATAAAGTGTAGCTGCGAGAAATACACAGTGGATCTACATCTCAAAATCAAAAAGATATACATGTATAGTATCCATATTCAAGAAGCGAATAAGGTCTTATGGCTAGAGATGAGGCCTTCAGAGCTCGAGCAACAGCTTCAAAATCTTCACAACTCGGGTAGGAGTGTAATATGAGAGTATGACTTCACTACCTAGAGGTGCTCGATGGCTTGTCAGGAATGGACTAGAGGACTTTGATGATCAGGTTGAGGGCTTCATGGATTTCTAACAAAGACTTGATTGGTCTTTCGGGATGGTTGGGCATGAGGGAAAGAGACAATCTGCAGAGGGGCCGACTCAAGCTTGGTAATAACTTCCCTTGGACAATAACATGAAAAAAGATGAGACTCATGAAGCATGGTATTTGACATAAGTCTACAATGTAGGAGGCAACGCAAACTCTCCAAATGTTTGGAAGAATAACCAAACAAAGGAGGACACATCTCTATGTAGAGAGAATAGCTTCCTAAGATCATATTAAATCCTAGGGCTTGATGAACAAACAAAAAGATGGGTTTTGTCCAAGGGCAACTCATTGTGTTGCCAACNTTGTCTTTTTCAATAATTTTGGAAAGCTTTAAAAAATAATAAAACAATGCTACATTACAAAGGGGGATCGAGTGTCGTAGGCATACTAGTTCCAAGCATAAGGAACACATGGATGCTCAGAGCAAAGGGATATATGTAGGAAAAGGACACTCGGGAAAAATCCTCCATGGGCCAAGGTGTTAAGACGCAGAGGCAAAGTGCTACAAGGCTTGCGTATAAGGCATTCTTTAGATGGTTCATTTGAGAGCAACTTGGAGCCGTCATTAGGCCAAAGACACAAATATGCAAATGTGATTAATAAGACACAATGGTAACATCCTTCGATGTGATTTTAACGAGCCCAAATAAGGTAATCTCTACATTTTTTCATATTTAGAGAGTCTGAAAAAGCATAAAAGGAGACTCCGCTGGGGTACCTTTTTCGAAGGTAGTCTAGTATATTCGAAAAAGGGGTAAATTATCACCAAAAAGACGTCTATTCAAAACCATTTTAACGAGTGTGATAAAGACAAGATCACTCGGCAATTTTTTCATATTTAAGGAGTCTAAAAAAATATTAACTATGGACTCTGTCAGGAATGTTCTTCTGGACCATTTTAACAAGTGTGAAGGAATAAGGTCACTCGGCGATCTTTTCATTTTTAGGGAGTCTAAAAAGAGATTAACTATGGACTCCGCGGGGGTTCCTTTTTCATAAATTTAGTCCCTCGGGCCCGAAAAAGGGTTAAAATCATACCTGAGAATACTCTTCTAGGGAACCGAAGCTCCTAGAGTATACCTTTGTTCATATAGTTGACCATCCAAACCGAAAAAGGGGTAAACTACCGTCGAACAGACGTGCCTTCAAATTTCAGTTTAGCGAGCGTGAAAGTCAACAAGGTCTCTCGACAATCTTTTCATTTTTAGAGGGTCTAAAAAGGGCTTAAAAGAAGACCCGTTGTGTTTTGTGGGAGTCCGGAGGGTGAGGTCAAGAGTGATAATGCATCATCCAAATGAGGCTTAAACTCATAATTAGGATAAAACTAACAAGGACTCCTGAGCCAATAGTCATTAACAACAACATGGACGCCAAAATGCGACCAGGATCTATCTAGGGAATCCATGAAGGGTTAGGCTCTACCACTAAAATATGACACTTCTAAAGAAGCAATGATGGTTCTGTGTCGCAATTCGGTGGGATAGATCCTATGGCAAAGAGAAAAAGGCAACGAGGTGCAACAAGTGGAGGTGGAATCCTATCTTACATGCACAAAGTGGAGTTGCAACAAGTGGAGGTGGAATAATTGACAAGGAGTCTCAAGCTTCACAAGACGGTCGAGTTTGGCTATGGGTTTAGGTTTAGGTCTGGGAGTGGTAGGATCCATAAATAATCGAGGGGAAGGAATCTGCACATTCTCTAGAGAAGGGAGTTTCGGTTTGGGTTTGGTAGTAACAGAATCCATTAATTGTTGAAGGAGGAGTCTGCACAAGCCAAGTTATACGTTGGATCTTTGGTTGAAGCCTCTGTGGTATAGGTAGATAAGAATGGTACAGGGAGGCCAAAAGTAATCTGGAAACCCATGGTGAGCAGGGTTTTATTTTATATGCCCACAGAAGGAAGTCCAATAGATTCTTGTACTAATCTCTCCATGATTCAGCAGGAGGAACGCTTGATTTTTTTTTTCTAGAAAATGCAATCGCTCATCATCTATTAAAGAATTATATTAGGAGAATCACTCATATTTTTTTACTAATGTTATTTTTAATTTTAGTAGAATTTGCATTAGGAGAATCACTTTTGAATCACCAAAAGTTGGTTGTTAAAACAATATAAGGGTGATTTCTAGATAATCGCCTTAAAAAAAAATAACAATGGTCATTTAAAGAAAGTCAATGAATATGTACAATTTGATAACCATTTTAAATTTTTTTTTTTTTTTTTAAGAAAAAAACACAATTCTCATTCAAGATAAAAATTACAATAATAAGGTAAGGTTCTCAAAAGGTATTTTAAGAGTTTAAGAGGGCAAAGAGATATACCATGTTCAGAGCATAAACAGAATCACATATATGAGTCAAAAGGCATTGTCACTTTCAAGTCCATGACTAACACATTACATTCTAGGAAGGTCACTTTCAAGTCCATGATTAACATATTACATTCTAAAAAATGACATCTTTAAGGATTCCAAACTGCCATGTATCAAAGTAAATCCTAACAAGAAAGTTTGTTTAAAAGACATCTAGAGTATCTTTCTTTATTATAGCAAATTGTACATCATTTCCTTCAAAAGGAAAAAAACTGCTTTCCATTAGTTCCAATCCTTCTTTAGAGAGTTTGTTAGCAACTTTATTCTGTTGTCTAAATACATGGGTGAAATGGATATCCTGGAAGTTTCTAGCAATGAGTTTAAGTTGTTCTACAATATCATATAACCCAAGGTTATTCATTTGTGTGTGAACATTCATCCACTTTATAACTAGCATAGGATCACCAAATACCTGTAGATTACTCATGCCCCTATCCAAGAAAAATTTTAGTAAATAAAAGAGTCATTAGATCTCACAAGTTGTTAGACCCTCCGCCCATCTTAGCTTTGAAATGAAAAAAGTGTTGATGATTGCAACTATGTGATACATTCTCCAGCTTACAAACCTGTGATATGTGGATCATTGTAGCTATGTGAGTCTTTCTCTCAGCTTACAAACCTGACAGAAAGCCCCTAAGAAGGGTACATGGTTCCTTCTTGAGACAGAGCTAGGAACGTAGAGATGACCTCCTCCATTAAAAGAGTTGAGAAGAAATCCAGATGATTATCTAGTGGGAAAGGTGATCTGTTGAGTTAGACATTCCTGTGGCTGATCACGAGGTGAACGTGTGAAATCCCAAAGTGTTGGGTGCATCATCATGTGAACAGAAATGAAGATGATGTATTAGCCTCCTCTGAATAGCAGAGTTGACGAGAAAAATCCAGATGATTCTCTTGTGTGAGGCAGTGGGAAAGAATATTTGTAGAGTGGACGTGTCTGTGGACGAGCGCAGGTGAACGTATGAAGATCTAGTTCTCCTGTGTAATGCAGTGAGCCAGAGATATGACATCCCTATGGATGTGCCCCTAGTGGATGAGCACTAGTGGGTGTACCAGATCCCTTGCTATATATTTTTCAAGAGTCATACCTACATGTAACCCTAATTGTTATGTAAATGGTACAGGTCGGACCCACCTTAATGTAACTAATAATTAATGTAAAAGATAATTAATCTGCATAATATTAATTATATTATAAGCTAGTGAGGTCGGCCCTGTTGTGTCAATAGACACTTTTGTTGACAGGTTCAGGTTAGTATAAGTAAAGGTAAATTCCCCATTGAGGAAACATATCTTTCATGTGAGTTTGGAAATTTCAGCAAGTAGACTTCCTTGGGAAAAGTGCGCACCTCTCTTGGGCACTAGAGTTCTAGGGTTTGAGCACCCTCTTTTGTGCTAAGGTTTATCTTGGTGGTAAATGTATTTCTCTTGAATAATATAGCAAAGGATTTGGTTGGGTTTTCTTCCCTTGTTGAGAAGGGTTTCCCAGGATACATTTTGTGTTCTTGTGCATGGTGCTTCTTCTTGTGATCTTGGTTGCTACAACAAGTTATGGTTATGGTTAAATGATAAAATGGAATGAACTTCATTCTTAACCTTTCTAATATAAAAATCAACAAAAAGTGTGTATCAGAAAGATAGTAAGTGAAACCAAGTCCAACAATCCTATTTTCACCCTGACAAGCTCCATCAAAATGTCCCCAAGGACGGTATTTTTCCACTTACTCTCATAGAAATAAATTATTTAGGAGCCTCCTTGTAGTAAGGTAACAAACCCATCACCTAGGCCAAGACTTTAAAGAGGTAAGTTGCAAGTCTTCAAATAGACATGCATTACAAGCCATATACCCCATAGGACTAGATAAGGAACTGCTTGAAGTACCTCCAATTCATTTTGTGAGAACCGAGAGAGAACACAAGCGTCAACATTAAGTCCATCCCACAATGAAATAAAACCAAGAGATCCTTCAATATATTTCGAAACATGAATAGAGAAATAAAAATTTAGAAAAATATGGGAGTCTATTTCCTCCTAGATCTTACATAAAGGGAACCTTCTAGGGCCCACCTTACCCCTTCTTTGCAAATGATCCCAAGTGAAAACTATGTTAGAGAGTGTAAGCCACATGAGAAATTTAGATTTGGTTGAAGCATTTACCTTCCATAGAGATTTCCACCACCTCACCAATTAAAAACAAATCCTAATACCCCAGGTTCACCAAATAGAAACATCCAACCTTATTATAGCTCCAGATAAATTCATTAGTATTCTCACATAATCTAACGCAATCACTATGAAGTTCTGAGACAAAGTGATCCCAATACCTCACAAATTCACCATTCAAATCTAGATCCTATGATTTCAACCAGACTTGTCTCCACAAGGTTGTTTCCATATGTTTATTAATTAAGTTGAGGGACGCTATCCTAGTTTCTCTTAGATGAAGAACTAAGTACTCGGTAAGAATAATATCCCAATTACAAACCATAATAGAATCTACTCCAATCCTCACTTGAGTCCCATCACCCACCCCCAAGCCAGATGAGATCTTATAATGGTAATGACAAAGTTAAATCATTACATTCGTTGGATACATTCTCAATAGAATTGTGTTCTTTTCTTATCCAATAAACTAGCGAGTTTGGAGCTATATACTTCTGGATCAAGATCCTACTCCAAAGGCTATCCTTTGTGAGGACTGGCCATAAGGATTTTTCTTCCAAGGAGAGACCAAACATGTGCATATTCTTTTAAGGCCCCACTCCCCAGTGCCTTAGGACTAACCAATTTATGCCACCTCACCCAATGTAACCCTTTAAACTCATTGCAACCATGCCATAGGAAGTTATAGTAGAACTTATGGTTTTTTTCCAATGTACCTTTTGGAATGTGATGCAGACCCCCACCCTCACCAGGTGCCCGCGTGACCTCCCTGTCTAGGATCAATTAAAATATGGATTTAGATTGGCTCGCAGGGCCCCTACTAAGCCCTTAGAACACTTACCGCAAGCCTTTTTCTTGATTCCCCAAGCTTAAAACCGATAGCAAGGGTCCTTAAAAAACCCACAGGGCCCTCCAAGAGACTTTGGGCCAACATTGTGGGCCAATATACAGCTCCCCAAAGAATTTGGGATTGTTTACTACCCCTTGCCACAAGTCCACAACGATCCAAACCTATCGGGTGCTTCCTCTAACCGCCCATGCCCCTAAATCTCAAATCTGGGTGCTAGCCCTTTTTCCCCAGTGGAAATTGTCTATGATCGAGGGTTGAAACCAAGTGCAAAAGTGAAATATGTTTATTCGGTCCCTCCAAAGCTTCGGGCTCTGGGATCTCACAAAAACAACACACCTCAATTCCTTCGGACTCACGAACTAGTGCAATCCTGAACCCCTGCGGGGATCTACGACTCGTAACCTTCATCGATATCTTTGACTCACAGCTGACTTTAGGGATCCGTGCTTCAGGAGAATTACCCTCCCCAACATATAATGCTCGGTAGTTTCCACACTACAGTTTCATGGAGAGTTGAATCCCCTCTGGAATCGATGATGCACAGGTTCCGTTCCAATCAATGGTTGACAAAAGTATTTTGGCAGTCTAGGATTCGGTAGGTCTTACCTGCACCAACACCCTGTCTTCCCAAAGAGTCAAAATCCAATGGTTGTATCCAACAGTCCTTCGTCACCTGTCTGATCGATGGTCTGCTTTACACTTTTAAATTTAGGGCTTCGAGAGTCCTACATGCATCTAACGCCAGTTCCTCTGGAGCGGTAGATTGTCAAACAATCGTTGTGGCAAATCGATGGCTCACAAGTGGGTACAAATGGATGACCCAAATCCTATTTTTGGATTTGGGGCTCCTAGATATTTCCCGATGCCAAAATTTATAACTTCCTGAATTTTGAATGAGCGGAAAGAATCTCTGCTCTCCACGTGTCCTCTCACAGATCAACGGTCGAACCTTGCCTCGACCTTCAGGAGCCTTGGCACTTCCTTCTCATCAATTCTTCCAAACCATATGTCTTTTGAACCCACTGTCTGGCTGACACCTTTCTATATGATTGACAGACTGGATGGACTCTGGGACTCCAGTCTTTGGGAGTCCTTGCTACTCCAAATGTTGTTCCTCCCGAACGATGAACCAATGAAGAGCCGATCCAATACCACGTGTCTAAAAAATCTGACGGTTGGGATGGGGTTCAGGCCTCCGATCCTTTGGGAGCCTGGACTCCATGCAACACACTTCTCTCCAGAGTGCTCGACCCCCAGAGCTCTAGATCTAGTGACACCTGTCCACTCAATCGGACGACCATGATGAGCTCTATTATTCGGAGCTTCAACTAGTTTGCACGCTCCACGCCTTGGCTCCTCTGGAGTGCTCCTCCTCCGAAATCCTAGATCCAATGAAAAGCATCCCAGCTAATGGATGTTGCATATTTCTTCAGGTCCCCACGACTGCAGGGGACCTAAACGCTTTACCTCTTTGTTGCCCCAAACTGCGGGATTCTGAAAAGGATAATCCTCCAACACGTGTCCTCTATAACGGACGGTCCCAATCGCTTTGGGCTCTGGGACTTCAGCACGTCCACACTGTTTTGAGTTCCAATACTCCTGAATGTGTGAAGTCCAAAGGAATTCCACCATTATCACCTGTGCAATTACTCCAGATATGACGGTGGTCAGATCTCCTGCCAACCCCCAAAAAAATCTTGTATGTTCATCTCCTGCCTTCAATAATTCTCCTTTCCTTAGAGATTTTTAACGTTGATTTCTTCTGGGCTTGAATATTCAAAAGACTTTAACCCTCAACAACTACCTGGCGCCACTCCTCCACTTGAACTCTTAAAAACCTTTTCCTTCCTTGAAATATTTCGACACTTTTGGAGAGTGTCAGACCTCTACACTCCTTTGAAGGGTCTTCCAATAAGGAAAAATATACTCAAAAGAGTATATGTGCACACACCTTGCACAACCTCTACAACACTCCTCTATCTCTCCTGAGATTCGGAGTCTTATCTCGACTCCTAGCCTACGCACTCCTTGTGTGGGCATTGTGTGCTCCTTGACCAAAGGTTCCAGAAGAGAAATAATTGAAGCTTATACAAATATTTAAGACTCATTCATATAAACATGAAATAAATATATGAATAGGTAAAAGACATCAACAACAAACCCATTCAGTCCATTCTCTTAGAGATAAATAAATACACACATTTGAGGCAATCTTCTCCTGGAATATTCAAATAAAATATTTATATAGAGAGTTCTTAAAATCTTCTTTATTTCTCTTCTCTACGGCTCAGCAACAACAACCTCTTGTGCCCTTCTTGAACTTGCTCAATGCACTCCTTGCACAAATATCATAGTATTCAGCAACTTTGAACTGTGCACTCCTTGCACAAGTTTTCTCCCTTCTAAGCTTAAAGAGTTTCTCTAGTGTGCCCACCTGGCACACTCTTCTCTGAACTCGAAAGAGATTTCAAAACTCACTCCTTGCATTCGCTTCATAGAGTTTTCTCTAACTCTAGTATGCACTCATTGCACAAGCCTAAGAGCCCATAAACACTCAAAACACAAAAAGATAGGGAATTCTATCTACTCCTGCAAATGGAAACATACATGCACATCGATAGCATATCATAAACACACAAAAAACACATTTGGAAACAAATATTACTCACACAGACAAATGCACATAAACCTCTCATGCAGGAAAAAATTCTATTTTCATTAATCTTTGGATGTTTGTAAAATGTTTAAAGGCTCAGACTGTAACAGACTCTTTCACCTTTCTCCTCTCTTGATCTCTCTCTACTCTCTCATCAAAAAAAATTAATTACCCTATTTCAAATGAGCAAGAAAAAGGCATTATATACATGGAGGGGCTTCTCGAGCCTTCCCTCCTTTCTACCTACTTCTCTCCTATCACAATAAATGAGAATTTACAAAACATATTAGATCTAAGCTCAAAATATGTACAATTGGACAATAAATAAACACAAAACAGCCTCATCGGACTGTTCCCAACATAGTTAACCTTCAAACATTAAAAAGGGCCTTAATTACAAGGCTTTCATAATTTTTAAGGAACATTCCCTCCTTTGGGAATTTGATGTTGACTTGAAGCGCGCGTTGGGTGTTGAGTTTTCCTCCACCCGTACTCATTTGATGATGATGAGGATGCTCCTACATCATACTCCACTGCTGAGAAAAAACCATGAGCTCCTACTCATGGCTCCCTTGTTGTTGTTGTTGAGGTCCTCCTGGATTCCAAACCTTTATGTGGATTTGTCCATCTTCTCCTTTTCCATGTTGATGTTCATGTTGTTGTCCTACTATTGTAGGCCCTCCTCTGATCAGACTATTTCTTTTGTTGACTGTCTCATGGGATGATTCCAACATAAACCTCCTAATCTATTCAAT
>SNQJ01S0055439.1:23853-44397 GCA_010110895.2 Picea sitchensis
ATCATGTCAAGAAATACGTATTTTAAATTTGTCAATCCTGCCCAAAAATATTTCAATGAAAGGAATATACATGCATTATAAAGTGTGTGAACATTCTAGAGCATGCGTGCATTCCTAAAGCACGTGCACTTTCCTACAACACATCCACACATACACTATTGTGACTATTTTTTTCCCAATGTATATTCTTCGCCTCCAAGTGGGGATATTAGTGACATTAGGAGGATTTGAACATTAAGTATGGGTATCCGGGTCCTTGACATGGTAAGGGAAGGAAACTTGGGCCTTAGGCCATAAAGGTTGTTTCGAGGTATCAAGGTCCCAAACCAACACTTAGGTGATGTAACTTGCTCTTTAGGCATAAAACATATGTTCTAAATCTCAAGAGCCATCAATGAGTCCTCAAACCATCACACATGACCTCTTCGTGGGATATTTTTCCTTCGAGTTACAATATGAACACCATTATAAGGTTTTGATCTACAAGTATGGGTTGTGGGGCATTAAACATGGTCGACGAGGGAAAATCGAGCCTTAGGACCTAAAGTAAGCTTTCAAGCATCCAACTCTAAGAACAACGCCTTGAACCACCACACATAATGTCTTGAGAGTATCATCTCCCTCTTAGTTTGGATATGGAAACCATTAGAAGGCTTTGAGTACTAGGATTGAGTCTTGCTACCTTGGCCATGGTTGGGGGAGAAAACTCAAGCCTCAAGCCCTAAGGGTAGCTTCTAAGGTTAAAGGGACATGAAAGAGGACTTCAACCACCACATAAGACCTTATATGAAATGTTTGGCCTATAAGAGGGGATATGGGTTCCCTTATAATGCTTTTAACACTACATTTGGGTCATAGTGCCTTAAAAATAGGGTTGAGGGAGGAAACCCTAGCCTTAGGCCCTAAAGAAATGTTTTAGGCATCTAGAGCCAATGATTTCACCTCAAACACAGGTCTCAGGGCCCTAGACATGGTCAGGGGAGGAAACATGAACCTTAGGCCCTAAAGGAAGCTTCTAGCCATCTAAGGCTAAGAAGGTTTCCTCAAACAACTACACATGGATTCTTCAGTGTATCCTTGGCCTATAATTGGGGATGCTAGTGCCACTGGGTGGTTTTGAATAGTATCTATGTATCTCATGGCCCTAGAAATGATCTAGGGAAGAAGGCCATGCCTTAGGTCCTAAAAAGACTTTGAGGCATTATGTAATATCCCCAAGGACGAGCCCTGTTGTAATCATGTTTATGGAAAAATTCAAAGTAGAAATGTTTTAAAATATATTTTCTCAATCTTAAATGGAAAATCCAACCAAATCAAGAAGTTGTTTTATACAAGAAAATCTATGAAAAGTTAAAAGCTAGAATGATTTTAAATCCTTATGGTTCACAATATTACAAATCTGCTTATTATATGTATTATTGTTTATTATTTAAGTTATAATTTATTTATTTTTATAAATTATATAGTAATAAAATAATATTTCTCTCCTCCGATGGGGTGACACATGGGCCACATGGGCCACACACATCGTTGAGCGGGGCGATCACGAGGGCAGTTAAAACTTCTTGCTGCCACCCTCCCTCCCCGTCCAGTCACGATGGCTCTCATGCATAAATGCCAAGCCTTAGTGCGTCGAGCCTTAATGGAAGCTTGGACTCTACTCCTTGGCTTTAGTACGATCTTTGAGATCGCCATCACACCAACACTAATGGCTACCAGATCCATCAATGCCTCTGCCCTCTTGGTGTTTTCACTGTGAGGGAAGTGTTATATTGGGCGTTTGAGCACAAAGCCCAATATTATTATGTTGATCCTACTCCGAGAATGAGTCTGCTCCTGTGGTTTTCACGCTTTCCTGGTGCCTTGCGCAACCATGCCACAAGAACGAGGCAAGCCCCGTCGAGGGCTGGCCTACTACAACAGATTTGGATGGCACAACCACTCGGGACCTGCCTCTCGGTCTCTCACGCCTAGCATGAGAGTGAGCTCTGTCGCTAGGCGGAGACCACCCGGGGTCTTCGGGGTAGAATTGGTCTGCGCAGGCCCTTCCTGAGCCTTGGCCTCACCATGACCAAGGACTTACCTCTCAATCTCTAGTTCCATACGAGCACCATCCTGGTCTCTCGAGGCTAAATTGGTATGCGTAGATTCATCAACAACTACATCCTCCCAGTATTGAGAGTCTCCAAGGTGGTTGCCTGGTGGAAGAAGAATTTTTGCCCAACTGGGCAGAATTATTTCCTTTCCTATCTTCAACCGCCATGGAGAACCAAATCACCACCTGCACCACCAGTCCATTACAGGAGTCAGTCGCTATGGGATGCATGGTGGAAGAAGAGGCCTTACCTCTGGAGGACCAGTCGGGGTGCAATTATGTTGCCTCCATAGAAGAAGACCCCATCACGGACTCTGTTGTTGCCTTCAACTTTGTCACTGCCACCTTGGAGGAAAACCAAGCTCAAGAGGACCACAGTCACCCAGCTCCATACTCCTGCCACGGACTCACCAGGGCGACCACTGGTTTTTAATCTTTGGAAATGAGGAGGAGGACCTGATGAAACAACAACACCACCATAGTTTCTTCGACAAACACCATGATGCCCTCTATGCTTCCTTGTCATGAGCACGAGAGCATGCTAAGCCCGGCGTCTTGTCAGCCCTTCTAACCGAGTCCGTCCGCGATGGACTGACACAGGTGTCGCATGTAACTTCTCATAGAGTTTTCTTTAGGTCACTGTTTGTTTGCAAATTTACACCTATGTTGATCTCTGGTTAGTCCAAATAGGCTGGGATGACAGTCTGGTTAGTCCGATAGGCTCCTTTGGGATTGGCAGTCTGGATTTAGTCCCGATAGGCTCGGAATTGATAGTCTGCAGTTGGTCGGGCACCAGTTCATCGCTTTGTTACAGTTTCCACGAGTGGCGGAATGATGTAAGTCAGTTTTATTTTGACAGTTGTCATCTTTTTCTTCAAGTTAACTGGATAGTTGTCCGCTTGTCGGTCTGGTTTCCACTTCGGTGGAAAAACAACTAGCTTACTCTCATGTATATCTGGACATGTAAGTTTTTTATTTTCGCAAGGTAATGTAATTATTTTTATTAACAAAAAAAGATTTCTCATTCATCTATTAAACCATTAAAATATTAATGTAATTTTAATTTAAAAATTTCAAATCTAATAATAATAATATAATTATATATATATATATATATATATATATATATATATGGAAAAGATGAATAGATATAAGAGATACTTCATTTATAACTATAAAATCCAATTATGAAAATCAAACTTGATTAAATTTCTCTCCTTTTTATTTCGATGTAAGATTTATGAATAAAAATATCATTTGTTGAAGGTGTTTGTTTCAACCTTCGATGTCTTACTATCTATGGGTGCAATGCTCTCGTGGAGGTTGGAACATTGCCAAATACACTCATAGATTTGAGTTTTCAACATTGTTCTAATTTGAGGAAAATAGATCAGATTTATGGTCTTGCAAAACTTCAAACGCTGAACCTTAGTGGTTGCACAGAGTTGGAAGAGGTGGAAGGTATCCAACATTGTATGGCGTTGAACACACTTTATGCCGAAGAATGTCCAAAACTGCAGTGGAGTGCGGGAGTAGTGGAGAAACTATGCCAACAGTGAGGTACTTAAAAGATTGAAAGGGGTTTATTCATTACTTGAAGGGTTGTCTCCCCTTTCCACATTGAAAGGGGGTTTAGTTATTACTTGATTGTTATTATATATAAATGTGTGAAGCATTTTAGTGGTTGGTTGCATAGTTTATGTTTTTTTTTTATAGATGAATTAATGTATTAATTAACTAGTGGTAAAGTAGTTTTTAATATTATTTTATGTTTTATATATAAATGTATTAATTAAAAAGTGATAAAGTAGTTTTTAGTTAAAATTATTTTATGTTTATATATAAATGTGAAATATTTTAATGGTTGGTTGCATAATTTTATAATTAATTAGTGGTAAAGTAGTTTTTTGGTTAAAATTAATTTATGTTTATATATAAATTATATATAAATGTGAAGCATTTTAATGATTGGTTGCATAGTTTAAGTTTATGTATTTTGTTGTTGGTTCAGTAGTTGTTAATGTATTAGTTAATGAGTGAAATAGTCATCAATGTATTAATTAATGAGTGGAATAGTTGTAAAATAGTTTAATTTTTTTTTATTTATGTTTATTTAATTCATTAAAAGAATTAAAAATATTTATTCAAAAGGTAAGGTAATGATGTTTCTATATTTATTTGTGATATTTATTTTGTCAAAAGTAAATTGATAAAAAATAAATTGACAATATTACTTTTAAGTTATTTTAAATTTGTGATAATAATTTTTAAGGTAAAATCATTAATATTACCTTGATGTTTAAGAAATTAAAGTTTGTATAGTTATAACACTTAATATTTTTTAATATTTGAGTATTGTGTTTGCTTTAGTTTATATATAAATAAGTTATATAAATTAAATGATTTTATCAATTCAGTGTTCTCTATATATGCATAAGCTAAGTTTGTTGCATCATTAAAAATGAGTAGTATTATATTATTATTTGAAAAATCATAAATAAAATTATAAATTTAATGAACTTTGTGATATTATACAATTTGATGATATTAAGAATATTAAAAAATATAGGTCTAGGAAGGGGACATAAACTATTGTAGTTTATTATTGGAAGAACCTCGACTTATATTTTTCAAAGTCCTTTTCTTGTATGATGTTTCACAAATAAATATTATATATGATTTCAAGTAGTCTTTTTTCTTTGTGGGAAGCCTTACAAACAAATATTATGCATGATCTAAAGAAGTAGTGATTAGTGTTTGTCTGAGTATAAATTGCAAAATACTTTATTTATTGATTTTTATATATTTATTACAATTTTGAAATTTAAAATTGAAACTAGTGTTTGTATAATTGTTTCTTAGTTTTTTAAAATTAATAAATCACAAGTAAAAATATTTAAAAACATAAAAATCCCCAAGGCAATAATTTACTACAATATATAATGGCCTTTTGATCCTTTTCATAACTTTCAAACAAATTATCCTATGAATAACACAAATATTTTGTTATAGTTCTTTATGGACATTGTTACATTGCTACATAAGCAAGTAGTGGGAAGGGGTGAGAGTTAATTGGTAATGAAAACATGGAAAAACAACAATATGTTGAGATACTTTCACAATGAATTTGAATATGGTGTAAAAATATGAAATCTGGGAAATTGAATTAGCTCTCTCTCTCTCTCTCTCTCTCTCTCTCTCTCTATATATATATATATATATATATTATAAATTGTATATATCACTATGTGGAATTTGAGTTTTTCTAACAATGGCATGTTATTTTCATGCAAAATATAATGCATGTGTTCGTTAGTGTAGGGGTAGAGTACCTAAATCATGAAATTTCCTTAAAGAATTTGCACAATTGTAGAGAACACATTGTTCTTGTGCTTGTATATTTTCCAAAATTTATAATGTTAGTTATATATATTTTAAAATTTTGAAATTTTTTTTTTTATCATAATTTTATAAATTATGATAAAACTATAGAGTGGAAACATTTATAGATTGTAATTGAAAAGATTTTTTTTTAAATTCATATATTTGGAATCTACATAGTCGACTTTATGTATTGTAATTTTATTGACAATGGATTTGTGTAGCATATAAAAAAATAAAAGTGAAAAAAAAAAAAAAAAAAAAAAAAAAAAAAAAAAAAATGGAGGTTTTTATCTATTTGCAAGCCAAACCACTAGGTTTGTCATTCCAAACATAAATCTGAGAAATCATGTCAAGAAATACGTATTTTAAATTTGTCAATCCTGCCCAAAAATATTTCAATGAAAGGAATATACATGCATTATAAAGTGTGTGAACATTCTAGAGCATGCGTGCATTCCTAAAGCACTTGCACTTTCCTACAACACACCCACACATACACTATTGTGACTATTTTTTTCCCAATGTATATCCTTCACCTCAAAGTGGGGATATCAATGACATTAGGAGGTTGAACATTAAGTATAGGTATGGGGTCCTTGACATGGTAAGGGAAGGAAACTTGGGCCATAGGCCATAAAGGTTGCTTCAAGGTATCAAGGTCCTAGACCAACACTTAGGTGATGTAACTTTCTCTTTAGGCATAAAACATATGTTCTAAATCTCAAAGAGCCATGGA
Source organism: Picea sitchensis (assembly GCA_010110895.2). Classification (NCBI taxonomy): domain Eukaryota; kingdom Viridiplantae; phylum Streptophyta; class Pinopsida; order Pinales; family Pinaceae; genus Picea; species Picea sitchensis. Next base: position 30,069 of record SNQJ01S0055439.1, read on the forward strand.
TGAGTCCTCAAACCATCACATGACCTCTTCGTGGGATATTTTTCCTTCGAGTTACAATATGAACACCATTATAAGGTTTTGATCTCCAAGTATGGGTTGTGGGGCATTTACCATGGTTATGGGAGGAAAATCGAGCCTTAGGACCCAAAGTAAGCTTTCAAACGTCAACTCTAAAACAGCATGTGAACCATCACATGTAATGTCTTGAGATTATCATCTCCCTCTTAGTTTGGATATGGAAACCATTAGAAGGTTTTGAGTACTAGGATTGAGTCTTGCTACCTTGACCATGGTTGGGGGAGAAAAATCAAGCCTCAAGCCCTAAGGGTAGCTTCTAAGGCTAAAGGGACATGAAAGAGGACTTCAACCACCACATAAGACCTTATATGAAATGTTTGACCTATAAGAGGGGATATGGGTTCCCTTAGAATGATTTTAACACTACATTTGGGTCATAGTTCCTTAAAAATAGGGTTGAGGGAGGAAACCCTAGCCTTAGGCCCTAAAGAAATGTTTTAGGCATCTAGAGCCAACAATTTCACCTCAAACACGGGTCTTAGGACCCCTGGGCAGCATGAGTGGGGAGGAAACATAGACCTTGGGCCCTAAAGGAAGCTTCTAGCCATCTAAGGCTAAGAAGGATTCCTCAAACAACTACACATGGACTCTTTAGGGTATCCTTGGCCTATAATTGGGGATGCTAGTGCCACTGGGTGGTTTTGAATAGTATCTATGTATCTCATGGCCCTAGAAATGATCTAGGGAATAAGGCCATGCCTTAGGTCCTAAAAAGACTTTGAGGCATTATGTAATATCCCCAAGGAAGAGCCATGTTGTAATCATGTTTTATAAATCATTTTTTTTCAAAAAAAAAAATGTTTTAAAATATATTTTCTCAATCTTGAATGAAAATTATTGAATCCTAAATGGAAAAATCCAACCAAATCAAGAAGTTGTTTTATACAAGAAAATCTATGGAAAGTTAAAAGCTAGAATGATTTTAAATCCTTATGGTTCACAATATTACAAATGCACTTATTATATGTATTATTGTTTATTATTTAAGTTATAATTTTATTTTATAAATTATATAGTAATAAAATAATATTTCTCTCCTCCGATGGGGTGACACATGGAGCACACAGCCAAGCCATCGGCCGAGGCAATCACGAGGGCAGTTAAAACTTCTTGCTGCCACCCTCCCTCCCCGTCCAGTCATGATGACTCTCATGCATAAACGTCGAGCCTTAGTGTGTCGAGCCTTAATGGAAGCTTGGACTCATCTCCTTGGATTTAGTACGATCTTTGAGATCGTCATCACACCAACACTAATGGCTACTAGATCCATCAATGCCTCTTCCCTCCTAGTATTTTCACTGTGTGGGAAGTGTTATATTGGGCGTTTGAGCACAAAGCCCAATATTATTATGTTGATCCTACTCCATGAATGAGTCTTCTCCTACGGTTTTCACGCTCGCCTGGTGCCTTGCTCAGCCATGCCACAAGAACGAGGCAAGCCTGTCGAGGGCTGACCTACTACAACAGATTTGGATGGCACAACCGCTCAAGGCCTGCCTCTCGGTCTCTCATGCCTAGCGGAGACCATCCAGGCTCTTCGGGGCAGAACTGGTCTACATAGGCTCCTTTAGAGCCTTGGCCTCACCATGACCGAGGAATTACCTCTCAATATCTAGTTCTAGACGAGCACCACCTAGTCTCTCGAGGCTAAATTGGTATGTGATTCATCAACAACATCCTCGATTAGAGTCTCCAAGGTGGTTGCCCAGTGGAAGAAGAATTTATGCCCAATTGGGAAGAATTCTTGCCTTTCCTTCCTTCAACCACCCTAGAGCACCAGCTTGCCACCTGCACCACCATTTCCATTACAGAATTAGGTGTGGCTATGGGATGCAGAGTGGAAGAAGAGGCCTTACCTCTGGAGGACCACTCGAGGCGCAATTCTGTTGCCTCCATGGAAGAAGACCCCATCACGGACTATGTTGCTTCCTTTGACTTCGGCGCTGCCACTTTGGAAAACCGGGCTTAAAGCGAACCACCACCCAGCTCCGGACTCCCTCTGAGACTCGAGGGCCCGACCCACGGTTTTAATCTTTGGAAATGAGGAGAGGGACACAGTGAACAACAACAACACCGAGTTTCTTGGCGATACTCCGATGTCCTCTGTAGCTGCATCAGCGAGCACGGAAAGAGCGCTAGCGGCGTGCTATTGGCCTTCACCTTCAAAGTCCGTCCACGATGGGCCGACACGGCTCGTCGCACATGCATAACTTCTCATGGTTTTTCTTTGGGTCCTTTCGTGACATTTTTGCCAAATTTTGCTATGTTAGTCTACGGATTTACGAGTCCAGATGGAAGCTCAGGATTAATGATCTGGATTCCCGGATGGTACCCATTTCATCGCATGTTTTGGTTTTTATGAGAGTGGAAGAATAGGTGACAAGTCCCCTGGTTGTATTTTGATAATTGTCATCTTTTTCTTCAAGTTATGCAACCATGGACAATTGTCACACCTATGCATTCTGGTTTCCACTTCGGTGGAAAAACAACTAGCTTACTCTCATGTATATCTGGACATGTAAATTTTTTACTTTCGCAAGGTAATGTAATTATTTTTATTAACAATTTTTTCTCCATTCATCTATTAAACCATTAAAATATTAGTGTAATTTTAATTTTTTAAAAATTCCAAATCTAATAATATATATATATATATATATATATAATCCAATTATAAAAATCAGTATATCATTAAAATATATTTTAAATTTTACATATATAAAAAGATATAAAATCCAATTATAAAAATCAAACTTATTAAATTTCACTCCTTTTTATTTCGATGTGAGATTTATGAATAAAAATATGCCAACGAACTAACTTTTATTTTATATTTTAATTTAAAAAATTAAAAATAATATATATACTATAATTTTATATTATATCATTAAAATATTTTTAAATTTTACATGTATATAAATATAAAAGAAAGGTAAATTGATATAGGATGCACTCAATTTGCGACTATAAAATTAGGTTGTTAGGATGAAATTGCATTCTCATTTCATGTTGTTAAGTGTGAGATTTGATCAATAATAAGTTTCATATTATAATAAAAGACCATAGTTACTTGATAGTTTAATGTTTTCTTTCAAAGATTCAATATAGTGCATCATTCTGAGGGTTTCATTGAAATCAAGGTATATCAAATATTTCTTTTCTTAAAATTATCATTATTTTGAATATTTTTATCTTTTTTATGAAGTTTCACTTGGTAACTAGAAGAAGTGTGGAGTTGGGAGAGTTCTAGTTTTGGATAAAAACAAGGCTTCCTCATTCAGAGTTGGTCTTCAGAGGATGGACTCACTATGATAAGATTCATGTATTGTATACAATGATGGCTTTCACAATTCTTCATAATGTTCCATGCTTCACAACTTATGGTGATGTCATGTATTGTATACAATAATGGCTTTGACAATTCTTCATAATGTTCCATATTTCACAACTTATGGTGATGTCATGGTTGGAAGGATATTGAGTGATTTGAGTTCTAGTGATCAATAAGACACTGCAACACTGGAAACTATTGATTCCATAACAATCAACCAATCATTATAGACAATCTATTGTAGCAATATGACTTATGCTTCCCTTTCATTCAACATGGCATTTTCATGTTGCTTCCATGCACAACAACACAGTGGGTTGAAAACAAACTTTTCTTGGTCTTTACCAAAGGATCAAACCATTCTACCATTGACATGTTGTACACTACAACACACACACATATATATAAAAAAAAAAAAAAAAAAAAAAAAAAAAAAAAAAAAAAATTGAAGAAGAAACACAACAATGAATCTCACACGAACAAAATCATAACACACACCAACATTGAATTATTTATTACATTGGTGACTTTGAATTTATACATAAAATTATTTCACTAAAATAGACTCACTATCCTAAGGAAACTTCAAACCAACAATAAATAGTTACTCAAATCCACATTCTAATCTATGAGAAAATCTTGTTGGAGATCCAATTAAGCCTCAATAAACTCCACAATAAGAAAAAAAATGCATGTCTAAATAGATAATCATACCTAAATAGATAATCCAAAATACTAACTAAACACACTAATGATAATCCATGAAAAAATAGTAAATCCTCCCATTACTAGATTCACCTTTTCTAACATGAAAAACACCAATAATTTTAAAGTAAAATAAAAAAAGTAAAAGGAATCCTTAAGCCCAATCCATATATTTTTATTTTTAGTTATATTACACCACACGTTATGGATTTCTTGCGGATGGTTTAGTGATCGAGGGATAGATGAATCGGCAAGACAGTCGAAATCATGAATGCGATGGGATGGTCTGCGTTTGAGCTTCAAATTCAAATTTTAAACACGAGAATCCACCACCCTTGTTAGTTCCCGACCCTATTTCAAAAACACAATTTAGAACAGGAATGCGGGAGATCTAGTTTGTGTTTGACATCCCGAACAAGAGATATGGTCTCGCTCAACGTTGGCCCTCCGTTACCAGTGGTAGTTTCCCAACATGCTTGGCACAAGCTCGTGATCTTTTACTCTCTTGTAAACCCAACCGTGAGGGTCGAGGTCTCAAGGCGGGTTGTTTTATGGGATACTCAACTTACTCCTTCACTCATAACCAGACTTCCTGTTGTATGAGTTTTCTAAATTTGATGCATTTAAGTATTTGCTATTTAATTATGACATAACATATTCTCCGATTGTTGTTTTTTTCATTTTAATCATAACATCCATCAATTAGATACTTGCTTGTCTTCGTGAGGCAAAATGTCATTGAAACTAGGAAGCAAATGTGGAGCATCTCTGATTGTGTTGCTGTGTTTGGTGTTTTTTGGACGTATCTGACTCGATTGATCTCGTTAGAAAATTGTGTTCTTGTCAGCCTGAGCAATTTTTCCAGGATTTTTCCGTGTGTTTCTTGATGCAATGTTGTCATTTTTGGAGAAGCATTTATAATTTCCTTTACCTAGTTTTAATGTGGAAAGGAAATGTGGAAAAATCTTTTCTTCATTTTCCCAAGGTTTCCATAATTAATCATAATACTTCAATTCTTTATATAAATATTGTTTAAAAAGTTCAAAGAATACTCCACCAATCATGGGAATAAAATTGTTAATTTTGTTTTAATGTATTTTTCATTTCTATTTTCAAGTATTTTCTCATTTCCATTCTCAAAGGGTAATGGGTTAGGTATGCTTTTCAAGACCACTTTATGTCTATAATAATTGATTCAATTATCTAAGGAGGTCATAATGTGATTATCTTTGCAGATTCTTTTAAGTGGTTAGGGATTCAGCTATTAAGGAAGTTATATGGTTGAGATTATTTTAAGTGATTAGGGGTTGAGTTATCAAGGAAGCTATATGGATTGGGTTGGGTAGATAATTAAAGAATAGTTTCACTCATTCATGGTTAAGAATATGTGTTCTTTCTAAGAGGTTATATATTCAAAATGTAATTTAAATAACAAAATTGAAGATTTCACCAACAATTTTATTGCAAAATTTCAATGATGATTGCCAAAATAATAAAAAAATCTTGTGAAAGGGCACTTAGTGGTTGGTTCATCTATACTAGCTTGATTTTTCCACTTTAATTTTCAAAAGGGGGGAGTATTATTTATGAGCCACAAACATAACATAATGGATGGAAAACATATACACATTGTCCTAGTAATTTAATGAAATTTGTATAGCCATTGTACATAAGTCAACCAATAAGACTACCTTGAGTGTTTGGTAGGCACAAGGTACATATTTGATTCGCTAGGAAGTGGATTGTGATTTGGTCGTCAACGTGTTGAGGGGTGGTGACAAGTGTCCTCAAGGCTGAGCCTCGTTGCAAATCATGTTATGAAAGAAATTGTAATTATGTTTATAAATTTGGTGAGCCAAGTTTTATAATTTAGGTGAACTTGTATGTGATTTTTAGGCTAGAGATCCTAAGGGTTGGAAGCCAAGGGCTTGATTTTGTACTTGTATGTATGCGGAACATTTAATAGGTGAAAGCATGCTTAGTGCAGGACGACCACGATGAATGAGTGAAAGGGTGACTAAGCATCCATAGTGAGGACAAGGAATTAGGGGCTGAAAGGTGGGAAAAGGGGCTAAGTGTTGAGCCTAGGAGCTAAGCACAGAGATAATGTTTTAATATTATCCCAAAAGACATGTGCATTTATGTTTTATCCTAGAATTTTTGGCAAGGGAGAACATGCAAGGAGAATCGTCTTTGGTGGAACACATGCAATTTCATGGGTGACAAGTGTCAACACTGGTGCATGTGAATAAAATGGACAGGGTGATCTGTGAGAAGGGTTCCTCCCCATTCTACCGATTATGCGACTAACGTATGGAATACTGGATAGTACTACCAACCAGTCTGCGAGAGACAGCCATTGCATCCACGATTCAAAAGTTTGGTAATAAATGCGAGAAAACCGGTGTGTATATTCCTGAGCAAGAAGCACCGTAGATTGGGAAAAGAGTTTGTGTTTGTTCTGGAAGGTTGGTACACCCCTTCTCATTTCCTAAGCCGGAATTCATCACGACCCCTCGTGGATGACTTCGTCGCATCCTTGAGAATCGAGTGTGATCTATTACTGTGTTGCCAAATTGAAAAGCAGTAATGCGTCCTACTAAGCACAGTTATCTTGCCCATTTGCACCTAGCCGAACTTGCCACAGGGTGTTCGTGTCTGATTTCCCATGGATTGTGGTGGATGTGTAGTGTTTGATCTGTGTGGCTTGTTGGCGGTTGTACAACACTCTCTCGGTGAGAGGTGGTTGAAGTTGGGAAGAACAGATTGTTGGACACCGTGGCTGACTCCTCCGAGGTGAGAGTACCAGGAGGAAGGAGAAGAGAAATGCTGGAAGGAACCTTGTAACCTCACGCCCAGAGCCCGGAGCTTCCGGTCCAGCCTATTCACCGTATTAGCATGAGGGAGATTAGTGGCGGAAGGGCGTCTGGAGTGACAAAGAAGGTGTATACTCACGGGGTGGAGCAGGCATGTGGGGAATGAGGATCTGTGGGAAGTGAGCATGGGAGGTTCATGTACGGAAGAGAATCCGTTCCTTGTGGTTGTGTTTTTCCTGTAACCTCAGCCTATTTCGTTTCCTTGCCTTGGGGTGATCAGTAGAGATATTTTAATGACTTATGGTTGAGTTTTAATTTTGCATCGTTAATTAACCATTTGAAACTTAGTGAAGAAAGAATATGAGGAAGAAGAGGAATTATAACAGCCATATACATATGTGCGGAATCTGAAATGAAATAAAAAGACAACAAACCATAACGGAGGAGATTGATGAGGTTAAGCTGCTTGCCTACGTTTCCGGGCCTTTTCTCTGTGGGTGGGGCTTCTTTATTTCTGTTCAAGTACTCAAAATTACATTGCTGTGCAAATGGATATAATCCTAATCTGGTCATGTTCTTCCAGATCTCAGAACCCTGCAAAATGTACATAAAAGCGGTGGTCAGGGCTCGAGAATGAATAGGCAACGTCTCCTCAAAGCTTCTTTGCCTCAAAGGCGGCTTTGACTTGGCTTCTCTCGGCATAATTATTTTCTGAATGCCTCAATGTTGTCCTGGCCTCAAACGAGCCTTGGATTTATATAATTTGAAGTTAGTTTCCTCATCTCCAACTTCCTCCAAGAAGTTAGACTCCAAAACTACCCAATAACTCCTAAAAATGGAGAAAATTAACTAAAATAGGCTTAATTACAATAAAAATTGATTTATAAACCACTTCTAACCATAATATAGGTACTTCGCCCATGAAGCTGGCGCTCCGCTGGCATGGTCATATCTTATCATATAGTAGCTGATCCCTGTCCATTGGCGCTAATCGGTTCAATGGCATATTCATATGCATTAAATGTAATATGCGCTCTATTGGATCGGCTCTTGGTCCTGTGGCAGTGGTTATGGAACCACGGGCTATAGCTGTTATATAACCGTTGAAACTATATTATAAACTGTGCATGGTAACGGTCCGTTGCATAACTCTCCGCCGAATCATCGCTCCCGATTATGTGCAATGGTTACATGGTATACACCGAGGGCCGAGGCTGGCCGACCCCCCCTCCGGTTAACCTTTGACCCAAACATAAATATATTGTGCATCACATGGTAAATAAGAACCACCGGCGGCGTTGGTTGTAGTATTTGCCGATCGCCATTTGGAGGAAGGTGTTGATTCGACTCCGACCCGCCATAAACTTTACATAAGCGGTGTAATACCGGTGCCCGTGGCAATATGGCCAGACCATGTGGCACCTCTACAATAACCAAACCATATGCGTATTGATGTTAGTTAGTCCGTGCCGCTTGTCAGCGTCGTATTACCATCCAGCCTTGCCGCGTCATCCAGCGAGTACTATCCATCATTCTTCCCGTCACCTCGGCGTCACCCATGCTAATGTCACCCACTAAGTGGTGACGTTATCCACCGAATAAGTCGGTTAATAAGCCGATAAGCCCCAAATCCACGACATGTAATCTGCAGGTTTCTGCCGTGGTAATGCGTATGCGGACCTTCCATCGCGATACGGACATGCCGTCGGCATCCGGTATATGGGCGCACGATCGACATTTTTTGCACCATTTGACTTACCGAACGAATCGATATCTTCTCCATCAGATCTGTTTGAAAAAATGAAATACCACGGAATCGGAAGGCAAGAACGGAGCGCCAATGGAAGCGTTTGGTAGCATTAGAGAACTTTCGTTACGAACATTTCCAAGCCTGTTGACCGGATCAGTTCCGGATCACCTCTAATAAGACCTTTTGGTCCCTAAAAGTTCGCGGGAATTAAAACGGATGTTTTGAAACGGCTTTCTATATGCGACTTCATGCGCTTTCATGCAATGCGGTCATTTTGCTGAATCGCTGACAATGAAATTATTGACTGGCCATTTACCTGTTACATCTTACGACTACTATCATCCATGAAACATTGCTAATGGCGAAACGGCATCAAAAGAATGACATAAAACCAGTGATATGCTAGATACTACGACATGAGCTTATCTTGAAGAAACCTATGACTGATTTTCCATTTCTTAACCACTGGCACGTTGCTTGCTTAATATCAATTGCTTCATTTGAAACAATTGTGGTTTAGTTTCATGCCGCTGCATTAGTTATCGTTCCCGTGTTTGATGTTTCTTTGCTTTAACGATGAGAATGAACCCATAATCTTGACCTGCTTTATTGAATTGATATTGATTCTTTTTACTGTAGAATATTTACCGCTACGATCAAATAAGTATGGACTACTAAGATCGTTTCACGTTATATAGCATTTTAACATCACAAGTTACTTCGTCACATACTTAGATGAAAGTGCAAATTGGATTGTGATGTTTTGTTATGTGCATCGATGATGATTGCTCATCCATTTAAAGGTAATAAAGGCTTATGATGAGTTTGTGTTTTTAACCCAATTGCTTAACAATTCTACGAGATTAGATTAGATTGAGATCACTGTCGATTAATGTCTATCTTAGTGTGTCGCATGGTGCCTTATATGATAACTTGTTCCTACAATCAATATCTTCACCATTTTACCTATCATACCAACCAAAGACATCTTAGATTCATCACGGTCCCGATCCCAAATCGTAGGTTTTGATGCCGTTACTTAGCTGTTTGCGTTCCTTCTTTTCTTTGAACCACTTTGGCCTCTTCTCGGGATGCAACGCCAACATCTGTCCTCATCGCTCCCTCTTTCTTACGAAGCCTTGCAGAGGGCTTTCCTTCCTTTTTTTTTCACTGCATTTGCATTCTTTCCTTTCCATGCCTTTTCCTCTTGTCCTCTTTCGTCGAAGGCAATGATTCCTGATACCACTTGATCAGTAGGATCTTTTAATGACTTATAGTTGAGTTTTAATACCACTTGATCCGTAGGATCTTTTAATGACTTATGGTTGAGTTTTAATTTTGCATGCGTTAATTAACCATTTGAGAAACTTAGTGAAAGAATGAGGAAAGAAGAGCAATTATAACAGCCATATACATATGTGCAGATCTGAAATGCAATAAAAGACAACAAACCATAACATGCAGATTGATAACGGAGTTCGACACAACTTTGCCTACGTCTCCGGGCCTTTTTCTCTGTGGGGGAGGCTTCTTTATTTCTGTTCAAATGCTCAAAAGTACATTTTTGCAATGCCAAATGGCTATAAGGCTGATCTGGTCATGTTCTTCCAGATCTCTAGAACCATGCAAAGAAAACGGCACGCAAAAAGGACGTCCGAAGCTCCCATAAATGGTCCGACAACGTCTCCTCCTCAAAAGCTTCTTTGCCTCAAACTGGCTTTGACTTGGCTTCTCCTCAGCATAATTTTGCTCTGAATGCCCTCAATGTTGTCCCCTAGCCTCAAACAGGCCTTGGTTATATAGCTGGGAAGTTAGTTTCTCATCTCCAACTTCCTCCAAGAAGTTAGGCTCCAAAACTACCCAATAACTCCCAAAAACCATTAAAAATAAGCTTAATCACAATAAAAAAACAAAAATTGGTTATAAACCCACTTTCTAACCATAATATGGGCGCTATCCCCCTTCCCTTGGGCACGCGCTCCCTTTGGCATGGTCATATGTATCATATGGCCAAGCGCTAGCCCAAAGGGCTAAGCGCTGGCCCCTGTCCATTCAGCGCTAGCTCCCGGTTCTATTGGCATATTCATATGCCCCGTGGCTTACTGTATAACCGCCCGCACTCTCCGTTGGATCGACTCTCGGTCCTGTGGCAGTGGTTACGGAACCAAGGGCTATAGGCGTTCTATAACCGTTGAAAATATATTATAAACCGCGCATGGTAATGGTCCGTTGCATAATTCCCCGCCAAATCATCGCTCCCGAATATGTGCAATGGTTACATGGTATAAGCCGAGGGCCGGGGCTAAGCCCCGGCCCTCCCCCCCGCCGGTTAACCTTTGTCCCAAACATAAATATATTGTGTGTCACATGGTAAATAAGAACCACACGGCGGGCAGGCGGTTAGCCCAACCCTGCCAGTCCTTAGCCGGAGGGAAGGCCGCCGGTTCGACTCCCGGCCACGCCATAAACTTTTACACATAAACGAACAGCCAACCACGGGGTGCCATGTGGCATCCCTTGACTGGGCCACGTGGCACCTCTACAACCAACCAAACCATGACACGTGTCAATCAGTGATTGGTCCACGTTCCTTGCCACTTGTCAACTGTCGTACTGCCACATCAACCTTTCCACGTCATCGTCGTACTGTCTCGTCATTCTGCCACGTCACTCATGCCACGTGTCACCCTTTCAATGGTGACATGTGTCACCTCGGGATAGGTCCAACTGTACGCCCGTATGCCCAAATATTCTTGACACATGTCCTCTTCTGGATCTGCCACATGTCGCCTATACGAACCTGCCACGTCAATGTTCATACAGACTGTACGGACTGCACAGTCAACAATTTTTTTATCCTGTTTGACTTATCGGACATAATACGATATCTTCTCCATACAGAGTCCGTTTGACAAAGTAAATATACCACCGGAATCAGGAAGACGAGACAGACGCAATGGCACTAGTTTCGTCGCATTCCGAGCACTTTCATTTTTGAGCATTTTTCAAGCCCTGTCAGGCTTCTGGATTCGATTTCGGAGCATGGGGTGGAGCTTAGTCCCAACTCGGGGGTGACCCATTTTTGAGCTGATGAGCAGTGCGGTCTAAGGCTGGGAGGTTTGTGGAAGGCCTACACTTGGTTGGTGGATTCTACCACTGTTAAAAGATAAGTATCTGATTATGCCTTAATCATATTTGCATGACTATGTTGCTTATGTTATCATGATTCCGCTGTGTATATGAATTAGTATGAAATGCTATTGATTGTTAATTATGGCAGTAACTCATATGAATACTCTATGTAGAATGTGTTTATTTGTTTAAATGCATGGGATTTATAATACCTGTATGAGTTATGTACCAAGTGGTGTTAAAGTTTCCTTTTTAGAGCGATTAAGCCATGGTAGCTGAATAGGTGCGCTACAGTTTGGTATCAGAACCAAGGTTTTGGCACTGAGCCTAGATGGGCCAGTGGAGCAGTCTTTGGACCGAGAATGCGAAGGGAAATTGGGTCTGGAAGGCCAATTTTGGACCCTGGTTTTCTCCAAAGTGTCAAGGAGTTACTTGACGAGTTTTTAAAGCTCAGGAGGTATAGCGACATTATGAAACTGACGCCGGGGTAGTATAAGTCCACAGGGAGAGAGGACTCCACACCGAAAGTGTAGGAGCTTTAGGATCTGTACAGGAGGGAAGGTGAGCCCTCGTGACCGTTAGATCTGGAAAGTGTGCACGGGATGTAAGCCCTTTGGAATTGCACAGGAGTGTGGAAATCGCGATACGCGAAATCCCAAATTATATCTGGACCGTCCGATGTAAGGAGGCTACATGTCGAAATATTACCCTTATCGGAAATCAGGAATCGGGGATTCGGGAGTTCCGTTGACGAGAGGTCAGACACTCACCTTAATAAATCCCAACCTATAATAGGTAGATGTGAGCATGTGGTTAAATCCCAATGAACGGACGAGATTCCTTCGGGGAATCTCAGGGGCTGTAATGATCGTTAGATGTGATGAAGAGAGGTCGACTTTAAGTTGGGGTGCGAATGCGGATTAAGGTAAGTAGCGAGCAGATCTGGACGGCCAGAGTCCACCCGCCCAAATCTACGACTGAGGCTTCATTCCGGGACCCCCTTGCCATTTTGTCTTTAATGGGGGGGGTCCGGAATGGTATGGTGTGTACAGTGGGGCTCCCTCCTGTCATGTTGACTATCGTGTCGCGTTTCCCTCTCTGCCACCTGTACTCCACTTAACCGTGCGACGAGGCCCGTTCTCATTGGCGGTTCTCTAGCCCTGTTGGGATCTGTTTCCTTTGGCCATTCGCTAGCCCTGTCAGGATCCAATGGTTGCAGAGTCGAACGATTTGAAATTCCTATGGTGCCGAGTCGCGAAATACCAAGAGGCGCCATGATTATTTGACCTGTGATCATGACCCACGATCACATGGGAGCCGACAGAGGAAGGGCTAGCTTATACTAGGCCTCCATAGATATTTTTGGGCTCTAAGTCTGCGGAAATCAACGAATTTTTTTTGATTTGGTAGTGGGTGTGTGACAAAGTGTTGGATCAATTAAGTTAGTAGACAACAATTTCGGGATTTCGGAAAATGGAAGTTCAAGATGGGTGGATGCACGAACCTCCAACACCTGAAACCCCGAAACGTCGAAAGGATCTGCGCCGTAGATCTGAGAAAGATCTGACTGTTGGATTTTACTAGGGGTGGACATGGACACATGGAGATGTACCACGTGCCAGTGGCTTGAGAAGAGAAGCGAGAGAGGTGGGAACCGATGACATCGTTAAAAGCGACGTGGAACCTCATGAACGTGCCACGTGCCACCATGGTTGTGGGTGACCACTGTGCTATGTGGGCCCAGAGGATAAAGTAAGTTAGAATTTTGGAAGTCAGGGTTTGGAAAGGAAAGCAAGTTTGAAAGCCTCGTGGGCCGAAAACCTGAAACCCGAAGTCTCGAAATCTCGAAGTGCCGAAAATGAAAGTTTCGAAAACCCAAAAATTGCAGAGCTGAACGAGAGCTCAGAAAACTTATTTGAATCGAAATGTCTTTTGTTTTTGTTCGTATTGGCTTATAAATGTTGAGGATTGTTCCTAAAGGTTTAATGGCCTGACAAACCTCGAATTTAATTGCACAGTGCGTGTGCAGAGTTCAATGGAGGTCAGGACTCCAGTTCACCAACGCCGAGTATGGAGTGGGGAAAGGTGCAGATTACCCCCGAAACAGAAGACGAACAGGAAGGAAAGGATGTTAACCTGGGAGTCGAAGGATCTAACTACAATGGGCATGGAAAATAGAAGGATAAGGAAGGACACATAATGAAAATCATTGAAGGATTGAAAAAAGAGGCCCAGGCTCACCGAGCTGATAGCCGAAAGCTCATGAAAGTCAGGGATCGACAGGGTGTATTAAACTTAAAAATTTTGAAGAGACTGGAAAGAATAGAGAGGAAACTCAAGAAGGGAAGAGACTCGAGTAAGACAAAGAGTCACAGAACCCATGGGAGAAGAATTAGGTCGAGGAGTGGTAGCCGACATCTTAGTCACTCCCAAAGACATTCTGACAGGAAGACACACAGTAGTTCAACCCATCCCCTACCATAAAACATCGAAAATTTGGAAAGGAGGAATTGAAAG